>JAFIRS010003742.1:0-116592 GCA_018342105.1 Gonioctena quinquepunctata | reverse complement strand
ATTTTGCTTCATAGTGTGTTGTGTGGTGTGACTGATTCTACCAACACAATTCAAATGAAATGATTACATTGAATATTATATATATATATATATTATATATATATATTAATTCGTTGAGGATAACCTCCCGACACAATGAAAAAAAAAACATTTTATTTTATTTTATTTCATTTTATTTCTATTTATACTATGGATATAAAAAATCTATGGATTCATCCGAGTCGACCTTTTCATCCGATTGCAGATATATTGTTTCGTCCGAGTCATAGTTTGAATCTTCTGCAGGTATATTGACTTGAAGATCTTCTTCTTCATTGGGCACCCATCGCTCCAAATTATCGTCCCATATAATGGTCGGTTGTGGTCGTCTCCTTTCTCGCATTTCTCTCATCAACTCTTCTATAGTCATCGAAGATGAACTAACATGATTGTCCTGGATAGTTGCACTAGCCGGAGGATTTGGTGTAACTTACAGGGATTGCGTTGGACCAGTAGTCGAGTCAGCTGCACATTGTAACGAATTTTTCGTTACTTCCTTATACATAATCAATTTCTCATAACTATTTCGGTTATCTTACGGTGGAACGGGTCAGTAGTCACGGTCGATCGTGAACTATGGGACAGCGCCATCATTATCGTCTTTGAACTCGTGATCATGAGTTCGTATTCTGTCAAGTTGGACGAATTTTGTTTTCGTGGCAATGTTGTCGTGCTGTTGTTCCTTTTTTAAAAGTGTTTTTATAATAAAAAAGAAACCGAGAATGAAAAACAGGTGAACTATGATTTCGTCGAACTGAAAGGATGATCGTCCTCTTTCTTGAATTGAACGTCGAGATAGGCAGGTGTACTGGGTGAGTTGGCTTTGATATGTATGGTCTATAAGTTAAATAAGTTTCACTGCTGGAGTTTAGTTGAGTAATATTATTCTCTTTATCTTTCAATTAATGTTGTAGCTGATTAGCATTTTCTTCTTTTTCCTTATGCTTGTAATATTAGAATTCTTGGATATACCGCATGGTAATTTTTGAAGGTTAAATATAGATATTTCGGCCATCTTGACAAATCATTCATAGTACATATTGTGGTAACATCTGTTCCGAATATTGGGAACTGATTTTTTTCATTGGAAATCAGTTCTACGCTTTTGCATTTTTTAGGTACCAAGTAATTGGTAATTTCAAATGGACTAGAGCTTACGACCAGTGGATTATTCCAAGGATTCCGATTGAAGCGAAGCCGAGCGAAGGGCGTATTTGATTGTTCTGGGACACAGTTTGGAGTGACTAATAGGACGGCTCTCTGGTAAGCAATTTTCTTTATTTCATAACTATATGTTTATGAGAGTAATTTTCTTTTCTCTTGAGAAAGAATTGCTTATGGAGAGAGTTGTACCTCTGGCCTAACGGTCTCAGAACACTCGATTCGGTTCAATATATGCCTCAAGCGTAAAGTTTATTTCCGTTTAATGAATTTCTTATATCTATTACTCTATTCAATTCCCAGTGTAGCTTGTTTGATTTTTGATCATTGCAGAGTCAATTCACTTCAGTTACTACCTTGTCGCCAAGAGCAAGGAGATTCACAATTTTTTTGAGAATTACCTGTTTATCGATTTGAAAAGGGAATTGCCGCCCTATTTCAAAATTATCTTTATCTAAGAGAGTTGTGCCCACTGAAAGACATGAGGTCTCCCTCTTCAGTTATCTTTAAAAATTTTCAATTAAAAGAATTATTTAACATTATCTTCTTCTAAGAGAGTTGTGCCCACTGAAAGACGTGTGGTCTCCCTCTTCGGTTTATCTTTGGAAATTCTTCAATAAAAAGAATTATTTCACTTTATCTTTATCTAAGAGAGTCGTGCTCACTGAAAGACGTGTGTCTCTCTCTTCTTATCTTGGCTGAAGAGTATACTTTTACTCTGACTATTATCTTGGTTCAGAAACCCTATATTTTTTGTAGCTTACTAGAGTATTTTGGTTATAACGCTATATTTTCCTTTGGCACTTGCTTTAAAATACTATATTTTTCTCTGGTAAAATTTCAAGGAAATTTTTATATTTCTTTTGGAATACCTTTCCTCATTAAATTTTTTTACCCTTCTGGTACATATAATCACCTTATCAAAACTTACTTGTTTCAAAACTTAACTGAATTTGAACATAACGTTTTGGGTGAGGTTTATTTTGTTTGGTTTTGAATTTTGTTCATTTTTAATATTTTTTTAAATTATTAAAATTAACTTGTAAATTTAACTCCAGAATAGCAGATTGGATTGCTTTTTATTATCTTTGTTCTTTCACTGTAACTTTCCAGTTTTTATATAGACTGAGATTTTTATTGTATGCTATCATTTGCATCTATCTTTTGACTCTCGATTAAAATTTGAAACATAAAACTTGAGGTTCAAAGGATATCCTTCGTTCTCCCCTTTTTGTACATATTTTGATTCCTATCATCTTCTTCGCATGGTATATACCACGGAGGGAACCCATCTACGGAGACAGAAGGACTAGTAACCTGGGAGGTCTTACAGCACATCCATATCAGCACTGGTCCGTGAAGATCAACTAAATTCACGCCGATAAGGGGGTCTAAAACCAACTATAGAACCACCCACGACCATCTTCATTGTAACCGCTGAAACAAAGTTCCTCCTAGAACCGCTAAGACCAGCTTCAAGAAACTAGCCTTCATCTCTCACTCAAGAACTCCGAAGGTATATCCGTGGCACCAACAACAGGAGGAATCATAGTTGTAAATGTTCGGGTTTTGATCAGAGTCGAAAATACTGGTTTTTTTATGTAATTTCTCAATACTCTTATAGTATAATATTCAACCTATTTTTTTATTGTTCATTCAATTCCATCTGGAATAAATTTGTTAAGTTGATTTATTGCATATTTATTTGCCTTCCCATACAAGCTAGGTAACATTTATTTGATTTTATTTATCTTTGACTTTTGACTTTAGCAAGTCTGGCGCCCAACTCTTGAACTAGTCAAGTTAATTAATGTATAATTTTTTTAGTGGCCAAATTTGATTAACTAGGAAAAGTCATTAATTGAACCTTACTCACGGCCTAACCGTATCCATCTGAGCAGCCTATCGGCAAAGTGATTTCACCTTCTTAAATTTGAATCATATAATTTAAATACTGGGGTTCAGAAGTAAGGGGTGTTGCAACATATAACTTTAGACATTTTGGATGTAAGTGAAGCAATTAATCAGATGCAATTCAATTTAAAGATATAAAATGAGTAGGAGAATACAGTTAGAAGTGGGGGGAGTGCCCTTTCCCAAACACGAGTGTAGATGGGAGGGAGAGTTTCGAACACATGTATAAGGTGACACACATGCCAACTACAACACATTGAAGTTTCAATCATTGATTCTTACATTCGGTTTGAAAATATCATTAAAGTTATTGAAATGAATACCGCTGAAAGTTGCAATATTCTGTCAACTTTGTTGCGTGATGGCACTGACCAGTATGTGGCAAATGATGCAGTTCCAGGGCTGAACCGATTCGAACATTCTACCGCTACATTGCCAGATGATTTAGAACATTTTGATATGGATGAGTTGCTTATGATGACAGACGTACCAACAACAAATGGTGAATTGGAATCCAATATTGGAATGCCTCAATTATTACCAGCCTGTGCTTCACCCCCAATCATAAATATCACTGAAAATAAAAAAGGGGAAGAGAAAGTGAAACGAGTGAACAATAGGAGGAGAAATACAGTCGACGGTGCCGCAGTGATGGCTCCAAAGTCTACTTCTTCCAAGGCTAAAGGAAGGTCCAAGAAAAGCAATTCAAGGACATCATCATCATCTTGTACACCAGATTCCCTACCAATGTCACTATTGAATTTTGTTGATCTTTCATCCTATAGCCCCCTGCAGAAATGTGTTGGAATGAAAAAGTTGGTGAAACGAGGCATCCTTGATAAGAAAGCTATCCTTTCTCAGTGTGACGAAAAGGATTAAAGTTTGCAAGAGGACATGAAAACCATAAGTATACTTCAGGAGCGCATTGCAATCATGAAGAGAGACTTGGCAAAAGTTGAAAATCAATATGATTCTCTGCTAGCCAAAGTTGATGTGGAGCGGAGAAATAACGATGATTTGCGCAAGAATGCAGAGAAGGAGTTGAATGAATTCCACAACACCAAGGAAGCTGTCATGATGACATACCAGAAGTGCATAAAAGACTTGAACGATGTATTTCACAGTGATAGTGAATAGTTTTAATTTAATAAATGTATTGAATTGAGCATATTCAATTTGAATTGAGCATATTGATTGTGCAAATGTATTTGTGTGAGTTGTGTGTGCATGCAGAATACTGCGAGCTATTGAAATAAAAAGATACTTTGAAGCATAAACTAGTTTATTATTTCGAAACATTACATCATATAGAAATATTACAAAATGACATTCTTTGAGATCCATGAATTGTGTTCATTGGAAAAACCTAACCATTTGACAAACACTTTTTGGCCTCTTCTCTTCAATATCTTCTCGACAAGGTACACGTCAGGGTTTTGAATAATAAATTTTTATACTTGCTAATACGAACTATGTCATTCACTCGATATTTTGGCTTGATTTTTTTCTTCTTGATGATTTTCAACTTTTTAGTGGTTTCAACATCGATAGGTTTCATACCTATTGCACGATGTTTTTTATGGTTATATCTATGCGTTATGACTGGAAGGATTTCCAACCATTTATGATTTCCATTCATTGAAAACTCCTTATAGATCCAAGTTTTGATTGTTCGAATTACTCTTTCAGCCATAGATGCTTTTGTAGCACTAAAAGTGGAATAATGTTTAATATTTTTTCGCTTCATCAATGACGAAAAATTGCTATTGTAAAATTCCTTTCCTCGATCGCTTTGCACATGTCTCGGAGAATATTTGGCATCTTCAATACCATCTCCATGGCATCAGTTATATCTTCACCGGTTTTGTTTTGACTGGTTTTGTCCACATATATTTAGAGTAACAATCGATGACCACTAAAATGTATCGATAACCTTTATTAATTTTGGCATAAGGTTGAAATTCTGCCAGATCTATTTGCCACAAATCTCCTTTGCCTTTGACGACAGTTGATCTTCTCTGGAAGTTACGACGAGCTGGCTTATGTAACTCGTCCACAATATGACGTTTGATATTATTAGCCATTCTTCTTCTTCTTCTCTGTTGATATTGCAATGATGAAGTGATTGTTCAATGAAGTTGTATCAATATATAATACCTTCTTCACGTAGCTCCTCTATTATTGATATGATCTCATTTTCATGTCCTGTATGACCGGATGCTTTCGAAGCAATTAACAGTCGCAAACGATCCACTAACTCTCTAGGTTTATTCCAGTATACATAATTCTTCGGTTTCGATGTAAACAATTTCTGTAACTTTAATTTTTTCATTCCTTCACCGCTTTGATTCAGAAGTGCATTGGAAATATTTCTCGATTTCAATAGTGGCTTGATGACTTCTTGATATTTCTTTGATTTTTTATATCTTATTCCATTTTTGACTTCATACTTTTTGTACAATGCTTTCGTGAAATCCAAAATTTCGATATATGTGTTTCGAATTTTTGCATCACCAACTCCAGACGGTTTCTTGAGGAATATCAAGTTATATAAATCTGAAGTGCCAGGGTATTGACGTAGTTGCATAGTACCATCCCAAAGGGAAATATTTCCATCATCAAAACGGACTTCTAGATTTCCCATTTTTAGTGTCTGTGTTGAAGGATCTACCCTCACACCATAATTCACATCATATGCACTATTGCCATTTCTAATATTTTGCAAATGTTGTTTTAGTCTCAAACATTCATATTTCGGCTGATTCAACGACTTTGAATAGAGGTAAACGTTTGCAAATCGCAATCCTTGTGAATGTGTCAGTAGAGATATCATGGCATTTGTCTTTCCGCAATTTGACGGACCGATGATTAGCGAGCGAACAGATGATGGAAGTAGTGGACCATGTCTCAATGAGTTCGCCCGATTTAATCCAGTCCCGATTTTCTCATCCAAATTATCTACTGCAAACTCTTCTTTTTGCTTGACAATGCGCATTGTTTGACGGTTCGACACTTATTAATGCAGGATGTGTGAGATATGTTTAATTTAAATGTCTACCACCACACGTAGCAGACGTAAAAGCAAGAGATCGAATAATTAAAAAAAAGGTCGAGGATTTGTAAATTCTTTAATAAATAAATTGCTGTTTGAATTGCATTTACCTGGAGGATATCAATATTGTGGACCCGGAACTAAATTACAAAAACGATTGGCACGCAACGATCCAGGCATCAATAAATTGGATAGGGCCTGTAAAACACACGACATTCTCGACGATATTGAAGCTAGACATAAAGCAGACAAACAACTTGAATACAGTGCTTGGGATAGGGTCAAATCGAAGGACGCAAGCATTCGTGAGAGAGCAGCCGCTCTACTCGTCACCAACATAATGAAGGCAAAAAGGCACTTCGGTATGGGTTGTGATGTAGACAACTCCAAACGAAGGAGAAAAAATAAATCATCGAAGAAAAATGGGCAAAATAATATCAGAAAAGTAGCATTCGGAGCAGGAATTGTACGAAAAGTTTGGGATGAATTACATAAAGCTGGAGGTAATCAATTCGTGACAAACAATAGAAATATGGCTACAACAATGGCGTTGAAAGCAGCACGTAAATATTGAAAGCAGCAGGCGGAAAGAAAAAAATTCGCACACCTCGCATAATACCTATTCCGAAAGTTGGTGGAATTTTACCATTAATACCAATTTTTGCCGGATTGTCTGCATTGGGTAGTTTGGCCGGTGCTGCTGCAGGTATAAGCAGAGCTATAAATTCGGCAAGTGCGAGCAGAAATGATCTGAAAGAGGTTAAACATCATAACAGAAAGATGGAGGCGATAGCTTTAGAAAAAAAGGGTAGGGGTATATTCTTGAAACCATATCGCAAAGGCCTCGGTATCTACCTCAAACCATATACATCAAAAAACTAATTGATGCCCTACCTCTTAAACCTCTCACAGATATCGATCTGACATATTATGCCAAACAATTGAAAATTCCACATTTTCGTGGTGTGTTCATGCGTGATAATTTGCCAGCCTCAGGACCACGTAATCATGAAACAGCCATCATCAATTTGGATGGATTCAGCGGTCGAGGAACACATTGGGTGGCATACAGAAAAATTGGAGGAGTTGCAGCATATTTCGACAGTTTTGGAGATTTACCCCCACCAGTGTAGTTGGTCCATTACTTCCGGAAAGGTATACATGCAGTTGAAAAAATCATGTATAATTATGAACGTGAGCAGAAATACAATACAGTTGTGTGTGGACACTTATGCTTGAAGTTTCTCTCTCTTCCAATCACCCGAAAAAACTAAAATGGATTTCACGCCAGAAATAGATCGAGAGGCTATTAAGAATGGGGCATTCCCTCATCGCATATTCAAGATTACGCAGCTTGAAAAAAATGAGTAAAGGTCAACTTGCAGATATGCCCAAAGAGGTCATGATTTCTTGTGCAGCTAATGAAATTGCATCGGTTTGGGAAATACTTCCCAAACACCTCCAAGAGGATATTGATATTTTAAAATATAAATATTGCTATGAACATCATATGGACAATGCAAGTGTTGGAACATCAAATTCCAGTGATGTGAATGACGGACCCATACCTCGAAAACTATTCTGTTTGTTATTGCACCATCGATGATTGTAATATTGGCGCCAATAACAATCAAGTTGAATTAGGACACACAATGCCGCCGAGGAAACGAAGAAAATTATATCACATGTGTTGTAAACAACAATAAAATGATTTGTTATCATATGAATGCAATCAGTCATGTCACGAAAGTTCGAGCTACAAGCTGTTGGAACCAGTGTCTTGAGTGCAGACTTCTACCCACCCATTGAGCTGGATAAGAATAGCCGTTATGGATTGGGGCTTTTGGGATTCTATGGATGCAACACAATCCACAACATCACGGAAAAGAACAACTTGATCACTGTTGCCATCCCTTTAGAGGAAACAACACTCAGTATGATATATAATATAGAAATACCAAGTGGCGCATATGAGATAGAAGAAATAAATGGTGTTATCCAACGAGAACTTGAATTCCACGTATTTCATGGCGCGAAACATGATGACACCACACTAGATGAATTGTTCAGCCTTCGAGCAAACAATAATACATTCAAATGTATGATGCAATCAAAGTATGTGGTGAACCTGAAACACAAAAACTCAATAGCATCCCTATTGGGATTCGAGAAAAAAGAATTCAGTGCGAATCGCATGCATGAATCTACATATCCTGTGAATATTGTACCCGTGAGACTCATTCGATTGGATTGCAACATCATTTCAGGGTCATACATAAATGACGAAGAGAACCATCTTCTTTTTCCATTCGATGTTGATGTTGAGCCGGGTTATAATATAACAAAAGAGCCAAACAACATTATTTATATGCCCATCAGCCCGGAAGGACGTCAGTTCATCGACAACATTACTCTGCGCTTATTGGATCATCGAAATAATCTCATTGATTTCGGTAGTGAAAGAAATAGTTGTTATATTGGAATTGAAGAAATTACAATAACGAATGTAATGGGTTTTTGCTACAACAAATGACAAAACAGTGAATACGAAATATTTTCACCTAACAAAGATCGTCATCCATCAAATATCGTCAAAAAGAAAAGCTTTGCCAGGAAGAAGGTCATTCCACAAGTGTATGCTGAACGGCAAAGACATACATTGTCAGCGAGAGATCTTTATTTTCTAAAATCTATTGGGCTCAGAATTCGACAATAAAATGGTACTCGAAGCAAACAGTGACAAGTTGAATATTTTCAATGAACCAGTGGTCGATCATTTTCTCATAAGTCTGCACGAGCATACCTATAAACCGTACGGATCACCATTGTTCAAGAATTCAGATGAAATCCGAATTGCAATCAACAATCAAGATGTAATACTGGACATTGCCAACAGTTTCATTTACATTGAGGGAAAATTCAAACCAAGTGAAGTGAACAAAGTATGCTATCTTTCCAACAATGCTTTGGCATTCCTCTTCGATGAGATCCGCTATGAAATGGGTGGTGAGCAAGTTGCCGTTGTTCGAAAACCAGGCATAACATCCACAATGAAGAATATGGTTTCATTTGGTCAATCACACTCTCACATGCTTTTGACAACTGGATGGGGACTTTCCGACACAAAACAACACATCATTGATGCACCCAGTCATTTATTCAGTGGAAAACTTCCTCTAAAATATTTGATGGGTTTTGCCGAGGATTATAAGAAGAGCATTCTGAATGCTCGCTTCATAATTATTGGTTTTCAAAGTACCAAAGCATCCGAAAACAGAACATCGGATGTGACTAAATTCATAGATGCAGACATTAATAACATCCGAGTGTATTTGAACTCTGGAGCGTTGGAATCTAGACTTTGATAGGAAACTATACTCGTCAGCTTACTATGCATACGAGGACTTTCAACGTAGTTATTATGAAAAAGATATGAGTGAATTTCTTATGGACCTTGAAGAATTTCAACAAAATCCCCTATTTATCATTGATTGCTCACATCAACCGAGTGCCACAAAATCATCTACAGTGGACATCAAGCTGGAGTTTGAAACAAGAAAAACTAAATTTCCAGCCAACACCAAAGTCTATGCACTCATTATACATGACACCTTCTTGACTTACAATGCATTGGATGGCTCTGTTCGTAATTCATTTTGAAATGTTCAATATTTTATTTTTGTACTATATCTGAATATTTTTGAGTATATCAATGATGTTTATGTGTAATGGAAAAATAAATAAACAAGATTTTGTAAATATATGTTTTATTTCATATCAACTATCTACATTCATCATCATATTCATCATATAGTTGATATTTCTCGATGATGTCATCAGGTAGGAATGGTAAAAGGGTGTGGGGAAATCCTTCCAGATCCAATTTGATAATTGCTTCACAGAATTGTTGCAAGTTCAAGGCTCCTTGACTGAATTCCTCACAAAGTATTGCACCCCGGACGTACTTCTCGGATAAATGTGCACATCTTTGGATTTCATCTTCATCGAAGCAAACATTCAAATCATAGACTGTAGCATGGAGGACATCTTGACTCAAGGCATTCAAGTAGGAGTTCAATCTCTCGATGGCTGTATTGATGTCCACGGCTTCCGTCCAACATTGACTCGAGTAATGCATCCACATATTGAAAACTGAAACGAAAAAAAAGAATTGTTAATATATTCCATTGATATTCAAATAATTTTACTTACATGAGAAAAATGTGATGCTCCAAATATATTACTTCTACACTGAATGTAATTTTTTAATGGAGAAATATCTATATTCAACATAATATCACTATATCCTGACTATAAACATATAAACAATATTATCATTTAATGTAGTTGAATTCTACTAGAGGTCGAGTCCTTAAACTCCCTGCTACTTGTGGACTCTGACCCAAATATGTTATTGTATATTTGAAATCTGAAGCATTTATGCAACTGACATCGTCCGCATTGAATTCATCCGAAATACTTTTTGACAACCATGATTTGAATAATGTATCATTATCATCACGTAATGTCATCAGAATAGATCTCCCATATCGGGTTATGCAAATCGTCATACCAATTATGTTGAAAGCTTTACCGATGGGTAATGATGATATTGGTCTTTGTTCAAAAGCTCCCACCCTCTTTTCAATTATTGAAGAATTGATTCTCTTCAAATCCACAACTTTTGGAAGAAAAGACATAGTGTCGTGAATTGGGGTTTATTCACGACTAACTAGGTAGATTCTGACCCTTTAATGATTGAAAACACTTTGTAAAAAAAGTATAGAAAAATATTTATTAAAATGAAACAATTAATTCAATGAATTGCAAATGAAAAACGAACCAATGAATCCCTTCTAGTACCTAGTTATTAATTACAAATGTATAGAGCTTACTTACTTACATACAGAAATAATTGTGGACTAATTCCAAAAACCATAATCTTCAAATTGGAAATAGGGCAATAGGGCTCCTTAACCTTTCGAATCTCTAACTGCCCCCATTGCCCTTTTGGGCACGGCAGAAGCCCAACGTCGACTTCCCGATCAAACAATCAGTCGTCACTTTTAAAACATCTTTTTTATGTTTGACACTAATTCGTGTTTTGCAGACTAACACATTTGTGACCCACTTGGAAATTATATTCATTGATTTACTCTACGGGGTGTTCGATACATTTTTGACAATACCCCCCCGTCCAAAATCGCGCGCCCCGAGCGATAATATTTCAGAACAACTGATGATTCGATACAGGTTTACAGGTACCACGAAACTTGCAATACAATAAAAATTACAATTATAACAAATTACAATACCATTATTCAAATGGAAATCTGTGGAAGACGTCCGCTTGCACCATCTCCTTCTGGATTCTTCTATCGTCCGCTGCATATTCATTCATCTTCTGGCATTGGCTTGGTTTTTCCCGGCATGGATCGATGTAGCAACTGGGTCCAACTGGCTTGTCGGTAACCGACTTTTGGTTCGGTTAGCTCAGTTTGGGTTGACTTGGCTTGGACCAGGTATGTATGGTTTGGCCTATTGGGTGGACTCAATGATGCTAGGCCTGGTTAGACTTGGTCCGATTTGGCTTGGCATGAATCTGACCAGCTGGAATTGGTATGGCTCCGCCTGACTGTACTCTGCAAAGCTCGATTCAGTTGGAGTGGTCTGGGCAAGGCTCAGCCTGACTAGCCATGGCATAGCTTGGCCTGATTGGGCTCGATATGGTTCAGATTGACTGGAAGTGGGATAGTACAACTTGACATAACCAAGACCTGGTTCGACTGACTTGGTTACCATGTTTTCGTTTTATCTTCTCTGGACTTCTCTTGGAGTGGTACAAGGCTTACGACTCTTCAGCATTTCTAACAGGGGTTATCATCTATAACAATGAAAAAAATCAAATTCTGAATATAATACTACCATCCAATTACATGACAAATACCGTGCCCCAGAATATACAGAAAATAATCAACCTTATTACTAACAAATCCTTGTCTATAGCATGTTTCCTAAATTCCATATATAATCATTAAATAGATCAATTTATTCCTTTTCATGAAAAACTCTTCAAATAGTATAGTAATATTTATTTGTTTCGATAATAAACCCATTACTATTTCTTAAAAACATATCTTATTTACTTTCTCACTCTGACAAACCATCCATTTTCACATTGCCATTGTAAATTTTTGTAATGTGATATCCTGAAATTCATTGCCTAGGATTGAAAACAGGATACAACAAAACAATTTCACACTCGCATTTCACATTTAACCACCTTCATTCATTTCCATCCTACCTCATTCAAATACTCATCCAATAAAATACTGTGCACAGTTTCTTTACTAGTTTTATACTTCACCCTTCAGATTGAATCGACATGTCGGCCATGGCCTTATTTCCTTGTTTCCTCTTTCCATAAATCATCTCCTTTTTAAGATCAAAATCTCATGACCGAAATATTGTTCGTGCACATTTCTTATCATGTACCTAAAACATAAAATTGAAATCAATGAATTACGCTTTATCACCATGGATCGTTACACATCAAAATGCGGCTCACGTGAATCACATCTGTTTCCGCATTCTTTGTCGGTCCCAGCTTTACTCTATACTGAACTCAGGGGCGTGAGTGAATACCTTAACTTTTTCCCCAAAACTTCTACCAAAAAAATTGTTTAGCTTCCTCCTTCCATATATATCAAATAAAATTTCTAATCTAACTAATTATACTCCAATAAAATATGTAGGACTCCCGAGTCGCGGGACTTTTACTCCGCCAGCTGGTGTCCTTCCCCCTGCTAGAGAAATTCTGCGGTCCCCTTCTACAGAGCCAAAAACGCACAAGACACATATCTAATAACACAAATGATACATATAATAGGCGCCATAAAAACGCCCAGAAAATTGCTTAATAACACGCGATTAAAACGCCTGTATGAAAGAAAAATCACACATTAAAATCGCCCACACACTGCAAGAACTACCGTCCTACGAAATCACATTGTAGGATATATCTTCAGACCGTCCTCGTACAGCATCTCATCTGCCGCTATCCGCTGACCACGCCTCTATCCTTAAGAACCTCATATCTCCCTGCAAAAAAAAAATTCTCCACTATGGCCCTACATTGACCTCGTAATTCCCCAATCATGGTCCTACGTCGACCTACTATAAAAAAAATCTCCAGTGTGGTCCCACTTTGACCTACTAAAACAACATCTTCTCCAATCCTCATAATTGTCCTGCCTTCTTCAGCAGAACATCTCCCCGGGCCCACCTTTTCTCGGCGCCCACAGCCTACTTACTCTGCCTGCAGACTAATATCGCTATAACAAAACTCATAGTTGTCGACAAACAACTACCCACGGACACACACCCCGACGAACATTGAATTGCATTCAGCAAATATTCATTTTTACTCAAAAATCATCTGTCTCACACTTTTATCGACTGCTTACATCCAGCAGCCTTAAAATAATACATCGCTATTACCATCAATAAGGGCCTGAAATCAGTAACTGGTTCTACCAGCAGCAGAAATTCTTTATCGAAAGCTCCTAATTCCATCCAAACAGCCTCTAGTACTTAATCCTGCTTTTCTCAGCAGCTCACAAAATCACCCTCAATCAGGAGCAAAACAAAACGCAAAATCCACAATAGCTTCTGCCATCCGCCAAAATCTTCAACACGGGCTAATTGGCGGCCCAATTTTCACTCAATACGGTCCCTATTCCTCACAACTACCTTTTCTAACCACCCACAAAATTGTTTTCCATCTGGGCCCACAATTTCTCCAATATCTAGGTTTTTCATCCACAAAAATTTCCAAAAACAACCGCTTTCTTCTGGCTAACAAGTGTTTTCCCCAAAATAAATCCTTGTCTCATTCCAAAAATAAAAGAATCAACCATTTTACCCCAAAACCTCTAAGTGTAACTCTCCCAAATCTCCTGTAAACATCAAAATCCTGTAACAAAATAATTCCCCAAGAAATTAACTCTATCAAAAATCATATTCCCAATCAAAAAACAACTTATCCAAATTTTATAAAAAAATCACTACGAAAAATACATACACAAAATATTATTTTCCTGAAATTAAATCGTTAGAATAACTTTTGCATCAATAGCGTTTACTTATTATTTCCATTAAAAAAATCGTGTTAATTTTACCATATACTTTCGTCAAAGTTATTATTCAAAACGCTATTGTTGCACATACGTAGAAGTGATTCATTTACAATAAAACATGGGTCAGCAAATTCTACCTAGCTGTACCGGAATCTAGGTCAAGTTCGAGTCCTACTGTGGAATTGATGATTACTCAATATATTTATTTTCTCAATATACTTTGGAATAGATTACAAAATTGAAATTGATCCATTATGAAGAATGGATCCACACAACAAAAAACACGGCACCTCCACCACTTGTCGTGAATTGGGGTTTATTCACGACTAACTAGGTAGATTCTGACCCTTTAATGATTGAAAACACTTTGTAAAAAAGTATAGAAAAATATTTATTAAAATGAAACAATTAATTCAATGAATTGCAAATGAAAAACGAACCAATGAATCCCTTCTAGTACCTAGTTATTAATTACAAATGTATAGAGCTTACTTACTTACATACAGAAATAATTGTGGACTAATTCCAAAAACCATAATCTTCAAATTGGAAATAGGGCAATAGGGCTCCTTAACCTTTCAAATCTCTAACTGCCCCCATTGCCCTTTTGGGCACGGCAGAAGCCCAACGTCGACTCCCCGATCAAACCATCAGTCGTCACTTTCAAAACATCTTGTTTATGTTTGACACTAATTCGTGTTTTGCAGACTAACACATTTGTGACCCACTTGGAAATTATATTCATTGATTTACTCTACGGGGTGTTCGATACATTTTTGACAATAGTAAGACTGTATGAAAAAATATAGATTATTTCACCTTATAAAAAATACACTCACTGAATTGAGAAACTTCTCGTACTCTGTATTCACTCTGATGATATTATCTAACATCTGATTCCTCATCAACGACTCCACACATTTTTATAAGAGACCTCCCCACCCCATTTCCAGTAGATGGGGGTGTGAAGGTCATTGCGCACTTGACCATCAACACACTCATCAATACTCGCAGTTCACTCTTAGCTCTCAGGATGAATGCCCTCCTGGCTTGGAGAAAGCAAGGATTCATGAAGGTCATGACTACACAGAATATGTATGCCTACACCACAACATTAGTCAAGGTCAAACAAACATCGAGATCAAATCTTAAGGTTGCCGAAACAATCCCAACATCAAAACTCAAGGTCAAATCTCAAAGTCAAAACTCAATGTTATGAATCTCTAGGTCAAACTCAAGGTCAAAACTGAAGTCGAATCTCAAAGTCGACCAAACCCAATGTCAAAACTCAATGACAAATCTCAAAGTCAAATCTCAAGGTCAAACACACACCACATTGCACACCTGCAACCATTCAAGGTCACACGTGACGTCATAGTGGTGGGGGGAGACCCAGAACCGGCTTAAATCTCCTACTTTATATATATATATATATATATATATATATATATGTATATATATATATATATGTAAATATATATATATATATATAAAAAATATAAAACACAAAAAAAATTTAATGTTTTTTTGAGGTTGCAGTCAATAGAAAATATAAAATATATATATATATATATATATATATATATATATATATATATATATATATATATATATATATATATATATATATTGTAGTGATAAGCTCTTTATTATATTTATATTTGAGATTGTTATTATAATGACGATTGTTATTGTTACTTTTTTTATTTTTTTAATAACAACTAGTCATCATGAAATATTTGTTATGATAAATTTGTTTCATTGATTTCCTTATTTATTTAATAATTTTTGAAAACTAAATAGTTATCATAACAGCAATGAAACTCCGGCTATGTTGTTCTTACCCTCCTTTTTACCTTATCCCAGCCCAGTCGGTACGCCTATGGAGTATGAGTCATCTCTATTCTCATGGTAGGATTCAGTAATGCCAACTTGGTAGGCTGCTTGATGTCAAATGTGCTATTTTGTGGCAAGATTATGATTAGGTGCTCAATAGATGAACAAAGATTGCAGAAAAATCGTCAAATAAATCCTTAAAATTGACCTACTCTGCGATATCTAACTCATCTAACTCAGAACAGTGATGTGAAATGGTAAAACTTGCTTATGTATGAATAAACGTTTCAATGTTATGAACAGTCTGTGAGCATAGAAAAAACCATCAAATGTTCAAATGAATGAACACAAGTGATCAAATAACCAATATAAGTGTCTGGACCTGATATGTTGCACTTTATTCAGTTCTGCTTTTGAAATACCTGCTATTCTTCCTTTTTGGTGTTCTCCTGACTATAAGAAGTGTTCGTGCTCTCTGGAAAAGTACAGCTACACTGCAGAAAGCCCCTTTTCGTTCCTGGCAATGGCATGGACTGGACTTATATTATTATATTAATAAGGTGAGTGGTTTTCTCTTGTTTGTTTATTTTTCCATTCGTATCTGAATTAGTTGTATAACGTTCAAGGATAGTTCTTTTTGTTTTTCTCTTGTGTTTTCTTATAATTCTTTCCTCTAAATTTGTAACTGGTTTCGTTTTCTACATCAATTTTTCATCTACCCAAGCTTGTTACATTTCTTCTTGGCAACACACATTTTTTGTTTATTTTCACAACTTTAAAGTTTGTTCCCACTTTCTGCATCACTTTTTTTCATTCTAACTTATTCTAATGATTTTATTTACAATATATAAATAATTCTAGGTCCTATTTTATATGTAAAAATTTGGTTAAAATTCATATTTGACATTTTTCTGTTTTTATAATTTTTATATTTCATTATTTGCCTCACGTTGTTTTTGACATATCGCTGTTGGGTTTCCTCCTGATATGATTTACCATACAGGATGTTCCAACTTGTATACCATTTCATCTACTCGAGATCCAAAGTTTTTTCATGAATTTAAATTTTCATATTATTTTTATCGTTTGTGCAAATTGAATGTATTGTTGGTAACATACTTATGACAATAAAGATACTTCAGTACTGACTTTTTGATACATATGCGTTGACTAGAATAAATCAAAATCAAATCAAAATATACTTTATTGTCTAAGATAGTTTCTTGTTGACAAAGCTTTGTGAAAGGGACATAAACAATTAAACAATTATTAATAATTAATAATAAAAATACTTACTCATAAATACAAATATATACATCACATATACAAACACAACTAATAACCCTTCCAAAACATGGTAAAATGTTATTAGTTGATTGTCATACTACACGTTAAAATTTTAACAATACTCAACAATTAAACATTACATTTAGACATATAAACTACATTCAGTAGTCAGAGGAATTACAATATAATAAAATAAATAAATGGGTGTACAGTGCTAGTCATACATAATCTAACTAAGGTTGTCACTATAGAATTCCTGCAGGTTGTAATATGCCTTTTTGAGAAGGATATTCTTAATTGAATTTCTAAATGGTGCGAGATTTACTGTGTTCTTGAGAATGCCAGGTAGGTGGTTATAAATCTTCCTACTCTCAAATATAAGGCAATTTTTTGTCAAAGATGATGTTGGTATGGGCATACTAATATTATTGTGTTGACGGGTAATATAACAGGGTCTATTCTTTGGCTCTTTTGATTTTGTTTTATGTATTAAGCACACTGTTTCAAGAATAAATATACAAGTTAGCGTTAAAATTCGATGTTCAATAAAAAGAGGCTTACAATGAACCCTTGAACGACATTTACAAAAGTACCTCAATGCTCTCTTTTGAAGTACAAATATTGAGTTCATCAACTGGTTAGAGCAGGAACCCCAGAAGGAGATGCCATATCTTATGTGAGATTCAATCAGTGAGAAGTACGCTATTCTGCCTGAATTGAGGCCAAGTTCATTGGTAATGACTCGAACATTATAACAGCCTGATGCTAATGTTTTACTCAGTTTTTTTATGTGCGCTTCAAATTTCAATTTGTCATCTAGGTATAAACCTAGAAATTTAGTGTGGGGTTGGCTAGTTACCCTCTGATTGCCTAAAGCTAGGTTATCAAAGTTGAATTTGAAGGTTAGTATGCTTGTTTTCTCAATGTTGAAGCACAGCAAGTTGGAGTCACACCATTGCTTAACTTTCTCCAAATCAGAAGTGATATTTTCTTTCAAGAGTTCAACATTTTTTCCGTGCCACATTATTGTGGTGTCGTCTGCAAACATGGTGAATTTTCCGGAAATGTTGATATTACCAAGATCATTTAAATAAATAAGAAAAAGAATTGGTCCTAATACCGAGCTCTGGGGAACACCATAATCAATATTTGAAGGGTTCGACAATTTATTATTACATTTTACCATCTGAATTCGGTTAGAGAGATACGATTTCAGCCAGTTATAAGCTACACCTCTGATTCCATAGCAATCCAGCTTCTGGAGCAGTATTCCGTGATTCACACAATCGAATGCTTTGGAAAAATCACAAAACACTGCTCCAACAGCTTCACCGGTATTCAATTCTGTGTAAACTGATATTTTCACTGATATTTCATCCAACCCACAAGATTTTTTATTTTTCATTTGGTTAAAGATCGATTTGAGTTCGTCAATGTCAGTGTTATATAAGTAAAAGCTATCTGATATGGATATATGTTTGAGATAATGCAAGGGGTCAGTCATTGGTACTATGTCTAGGGTCAGTTTTTTAGCTACTGTACAATGAAATTCATTAAGTTTCTTTGGTTCAATGTTCATATGGGAGGGGAGATGAGTACTTTTGCCCCTTAGGTTGTTTATTATAGACCAGTTTTCACGCATTTTATTTTTTGCATTCTCTATTCTGTGTTTGTAGTAGTTTTCCTTAGCAGCTTTTATTACGACTTTATAGATGCGTCTATAATTATAGAAGTAGAGTAAAAACCACTCATTAGTGGTGTGCTTTCTTATTATGTTCAATGACCTAAGGTTTGCAGCCGATTTTTTTATTCCTAGGGATATCCATGTTTTTTTCTTTTTTTCTTTATCTTTTATTTTCTGTAGAGGAAAACAATTTTGAAAGGCAAGCAGAAGAGTTTTGTGAAATGCATTGAAGGGTTCAGGGGAATTCAGAACTGGCACCCAGTTTATTGTAGAAGATAATTCATTGAATTTGTCAAAATTCGCTCTACTGAAGATTCTGCCAAACCTGTGCCTCTTTTTCTTCGGGATCTCATTTATTAGGAAGGAGGTGTAGATTGCCTCATGGTCAGAGAATCCTGCATGAATGACAGTGCAATCAATACTTTTACTATCAAGGTTGGAACAGACATAGTCTATGACAGTTGATGAGTGTGAGGAGATTCGAGTAGGATTTGATACATGCATAGTCTGATTGAAAGAAGTTAACAGATTTTTCAGAGTGAGTGTAACTGGGGATTGCTCATCGAGAAATCTATATTGAGATCCCGGCTATAATTAATTTCGAGTTGATGGGTAATTGTGTAAGAATAGATTCAAAATTATTGAAGAATATGTTCAAATCTGAGTTTGGAGTCCTATACATGCAGATTATATATAGATTATTGGCCCTATTTATACCAAGGAAAACTCGAAAGTATGCTCTACAATTAAATTATCATAATTAGTTATATTTTCCAATACGAATGTATTGGAGAAGTTATTTTTTATTAATATCAGCGTTCCACCATTGTTTAAAGTTTTTCTGCAATATTTTGAAGCTATAGTGTAGTTAGGAACATAATAGGGCTCATTTTCTTTAAGCCAGTGCTCTGTTATTAGAATTAATTCGGGCAATTCCTGATTTTCAATGAATACGAGGAGTTCATCAGTTTTATAGCGAATAGATTGAATATTTAATAAGAGCAAAGATAATTTTTGACAGCAATTCATTGGAGTTATAGATGAGTTGGGCAAGGTTGTCGAACGCCTAAAAAAGGGATTTCCGCAATGGGGGCATGAGTAGGGCAAGTCTGGATGGATTCATATGTCATTACTCCTATCAATCAATCAATATGGCATGAGATTCTAGAACAGTAAAAAGTATAGAAAAATTGTAAAACAAACATAGCATGAACCACGATAACTTAAATACTTAATAATAATAATGAATTATCAGTTTCATTATTTCATAGACATTTCCTAACATAACAATATATATATATATATATATATATATATATATATATATATATATATATAATATATATATATATATATATATATATATATATATATATATATATATATATATATATATATATATATATATATATATATATATATATATATATATATATATATGATATAGATATATATATATATATATATATACAGTGCGCGGCTAAATTATGGAACAAATTCGATATTTCGCAAGCAATGTACTTTTGACAGAAATCCTGAAAGAGGTCAATTTTTATTTTTAAATGCCGATTTTTTATGTATATTCTAAGAAAGTTATGTCACTGGTTTTGACGTGGTGACGTAATCGGTTTTTTTTTTAATTGAAATTGATGTCTTGTGATACTTCAAATGAAAGGTCTTTTGATACTGCATTCAATGATAATAAATAATTTGATTTGTTTATACAGGGTGAACAAAAATCAATATTTTATTTAAATGTTGTATTTTGTTAGATATAAAGTTAGTCTCTCTGAAATCAAGTTGTGCATCACGCAAAAACTACTGACCGATTTTGTTGAAACTTTTGTGTTTGAAAGATCATCATTAGACTTGGAAACTGTATGTATTTTAGTAAAACCACATTTTTTACAACCAATTGCACCTAATATGATATATAGATATCTAAAGGTATAACGGGATAAAGGGATAACGAGATATGGGATGACCGGAAAGGGCATAACAGGATAACCGGAAAGGGGATAGACAGGATAACCGGAAATGGGGTAAATAGGATAACCGGAAACGGGATAAAGGGAAGCGGGTAAAGCCACAAGCAACACAAAGAGAAATAAACATACGAGAAAATACAAATTCCATGCGGATGAAGTCGCCGGTACCAGCTAGTACTTATATCAATAAGTTAATTTTTTCAAATATAATATGTATTAGAGTTTTTGTACTCTAAATATCGAACACCATTGGCACGTGAATGGAACGGACTATTTTCAGGGAGATAACGAAGTTTTGGTGGGTTATAAATATTTTTACAAATTTTTTTCTGGCTTATTAAGGACCTTATCCGGAAAAAAAATTACACAATACATGATTCAAGATTTCGTACCTACGATTTGGATAAATCATAATTCTGGTACGGATTATGAAACTGATTCATTGAGTTCCTAATCTGAAGATGTACCGACATGCACGCCATCCCGACCATTACAAATATAATGAAGTCAATATTTCCACAAACAACAGAACATATCTAAGGGCAGTATTCCACCATTTCCTCGTGATCTGCCAATTAGAAATTTTAATTAAGGTATAATATATTCGGCCCATAAATATAATGCTAGAGTCTTGTGTAGTTCATTAATGAGTACAGATCCCTGCCTAGTGAAGACTTTGTTGCAATAAAAATATAACAAAGTTTAGAGCAGAGGTTCATAATTTATAACGAACCAATAAACGTGTCTTGCAAGGTAAACAAACCGCCAACACTTTTGATTTACTATCCTCTTTCGCATTCGAGTGATTTATGGCCCTTTGCCCCAACAGGGATTACAACTTACATCTAGTTGTCATTGGCGGCAAGCCTGGCTCCTGTCTTTATTGTAGGCAGTTGCTATCAAATATCTGTTATGATAATTTGCAGAATTGCATTGAAATTGAAATTTTAACATATAAGCTTTGAAAATAGTTACAAATAATTCTTATCATTTTTAACAATTTTTTTCTCGAATTACAATTAATATACACAAATATTGAAAATAATGCGCGAAGTACAAATTATGTGATGAACATGGCAGAACTTGTTTTTCCACTCAACCGTAAATCATAACATCCAAAAACTAAGTGTGAAGTAAGTTCTCAATAAGCCAGAGAAACAATAATTTGAAATATTTCTTACCTAACAAAACTTCGACATTTCGAGGTACCCAGAATTTCCCAAAATTTTCACGTTAGACAAAGAATTTTAAATTTTTAATTTTCAACCACTGTAATATATATATATATATAGGGGGCCAAATAGGTTCAAAATTCCTTCAGATTTGTAATCAAGACCCTCGACTTTTTCACACAAAAATTTCAGTCCTGAAAAGTCCGAATGTGTCTCACTTTTCATGGAAGCACCCTCATAACTTCCGTTATTATCGAGGTAGAATGATGAAACTGTCAGTACTGATGTGAATGCTGAAAATACCTACTGACTTGATTAACCAAGAGCCAGCAAAAGAAACCCGTTTGATTAGCTCAAAGTTAAAACTTCTTGAGAAGTGAGCCAGTGTTATAAATAACAGATCAGCGCAATTTTTGGAATATGTCAAAAAACGATGCTCTAGTGAAAAAGAGCTCAAAGGTAATGTTTCTACGTGGCTTGATGAAAGATCACCCTTACGGGATTGATTGTGAATGATAAACGTAATGAAACTCTACTGCTTTACTGCTATTTCTGTCGATTTGTACAAATTTTTACATGAGAGCTTTTTCTTGACAATGTCTCTGTCACTCTTGTCATATCAATTTCACGGCTGATTCCCAAATACCTCCCATGTGTGGAGACTTCGCGGGAATAAACGTCCACTCTATACCGTCCGAAGTAAGAAATTAAAAAACAAAAAATTATGACCTTCGTCAGCTAACAAGTTGCGTAATTCGATGAAGTGGTTGTTAGCACCAACAAAATTTGAACCATTGTCTGGAAATAATTCTGAGGGTTTTCCTCTTCTAGCAATGAAACGTTTCAACGCATTCAGGAAACTATCTGTACTCAAATCCTTGACTAACTCTATATGCACTGCACGTGTTGAGAAACACACAAAAATACATATGCATGTCTTAACTAATTTTGTTTTACGCAGCGTTCCTTCCTTTACGAGGATGGGACCAGCGTCATCAACTCCACACTTTGAAAAAGGCCTCCTTGGAATTACTCTTGTGATCGGTAGATTCCCCATGAGAGTTTCCGAAGCTGCAGGACTAACTTTGAAACATTTCATGCATGATTTGACAACCCGTTTAACTAAATTTTTTCCATCAAAGAAATTTAATCTTATTAATGAAAGTAAATTCTGAACACCTGCATGTAAGTGTTTTGAATGTTCAAATTCTACAATCAACTTTGTGATTCTGTGTGACTTAGTTAGAACAATTGGATGTTTTTGCGAGTAGGATACATTCGCGTGCTCCAGACTACCTCCAACTCTGATCAATTCGTGCTCATCTAAAAATGGATTAAGACTTATGAGTTTACTGTCATTAGCTATGGGGCGAGACAACTTGAGTGCATGCATCTCTTGTGTGAACTCAGCTTTTTGAGCCAGTCTTATCAATAATCTTAGGGAGTTCTCGAGTTCGTCTACTGTCAAGTTAACACCTTTTTTTTTCAATAAGGTGATTGATTTGAATCTAATGCAATAAGCTACTACACGTTGTAGCTTCGTTAACGATGAATATCTATCAAATATATGCAATTGAAAATCATGCTTAGTCGTTGCTAATGAAATTGTCGACAGTTTGATTTCGGGAATACTCTCTATCATATCTATATCATATATGTCATTTGGATAAGAAATGTTTTTTTCAACTAGAAATGCAGGACCGTACCACCAAATTACCTCACGAAATAATATCTGCTGGGTTATCCGCAGACCTTACGTGCTTCCATTTTCCTTCACAGGTGAGTTCTATAATTTTAGTAACTCTGTTTGCAACGAATGTTTTCAATTTGTCTGGATCAATTTTTAGCCACGCCAATACTATTATAGAATTAGAATAATAATGAGTACTGGATATTTCGACATCGAGTATTTTTCTCACAACATGCATTAATTCTGAAAGTAATGTAGCTGCTGAAAGTTCTAATCTGGGAATGGTGTGTTTGCCTGAGGTACAACCTTTGACTTGGCACATAAAAGCCGCGAGATGACTTCACCCTGTTTGTTTTTGGAACATAAATATATGCATGAACCATATGCCTTCTCCGAGGAGTCGCTAAAACCGTGTAGTTCAATATTTGTAGGATTTTTACATAGAACGTGCCGTTCAATTTCAATATCATTTATGGAATTAATTTGCTTTAAAAATGTGATCCATTCTTTCACCAAGTCCGCAGGTAAAGGTTCGTCCCAAGAAATTTCTCTTTGCCATAATTTACGCATGAATAACTTTGCTTGAATGGTTGCCGGGCCTATTAGACCTAGTGGATCGAAAATTCTCGATATTGTCGCTAATACTGAACTCTTTGTCAGAGCTTTATCATCAAAATTGATATTTACCGCGTAACTCAATGTGTCTGATTTTGGATTCCACGCGATTCCTAAAGTTTTCAAATCATTATTGTCGTGTTTTTCATTTTCTTGGTTACCTAATATCGAATCTTTTTCATTTGAACACCATTTTCTTAAAAGAAAGTTAGCGCTATTGAGAATTTTTGTTATTTCATCGTATATTTCTAAAGCCTCATGTTTCGTGTCAACACTGATCAATAAATCGTCCATATAAAATGAATGTCTTATAAATTTCGATGTGCGTGGATATTTTTCAGCGAATTCTAATGAGAGTTGTTCTAAAACCTTAGTTGCGAGATAACTTGCGGATGCTGTCCCGTATGTCACTGTATTGAGATCGTAAACCTTTATTGGCTCAGATTCGTTATAACGCCATAGTATCCGCTGATATTTTCTGTCTTCCGGATGTAATATTATTTGCCTAAACATCCTTTTTATGTCTGCACTCAAAACATATTGATGTAGCCTGAGACGTGTTACAATTGAAAAAAGATCATCTTGAACGTTAGGACCTACAAGTAATAAATCATTCAGCGATATACCTTCATTGGTTTTTGCGGACCCGTCGAATACAACTCTGCAACGAGTTGTCGTACTGCTTGGTTTTATTACCGGATGATGTGGCAATATATACGAGGGCTGTTCAATGTTTCCATCGAAATTATTTATGAATGTCATATGTCCCATCGATTCATATTGTTTTGAAAATTCCGTGTATTCTGCCCTTAAATCATCATCGCGCTTGAATCTGTTCTCGAGAGAGTGTAGGCGTTTCAATGCGAGCGTTGCAGAATCGCCTAAATCTGACTTCTGTACTGAAAAACGTAATCCGACTATAAATCTGCCATCAGAGCTACGACTCGTCGTTTTTTTAAAATACTTTTCACAATACTGTTCTTCCTTGATCAGAATATTCTTATGCGGAATTTCTTCAGTTTTCCAAAAACTTGTTAATGATTTATTCAGCATTTCATTTGATATCGTTTGCGTGAGATTACAAAATGATTTACGATTTGAATATTTGTGCAAATTGATCGAGCCCGTGACTATCCAACCTAAAGTAGTTTCTTGTAAATTTGGTTTGTTTTTCCCAATTTCGAGTTGATTCGGACATAAAAGATCATAAAATATATTAGCTCCGAGAAGAATGTCAATATTTTGTGGTTTATTAAATTCTGGATCAGCTAGCGTGATGCCTGTCGGTAATTTGAATATATTTTCATTGAATTCTGTGTACGGAATTTTTTCCGTAATCTTGTTTAATACTAAAAACGTTAAATCGCATTTGAATGAAGTTGATCGAGATTTGATAGTGGCTCTTGTTTTCTGTCTGATAGTCATAACATTTTGATTCCCGCAATAGGTATGCGAAAATCTTCGCAAAGCAAATTCAATTTCTTAGAAAAGCCTTCTGTGATTAGATTACTCTGACTACCAAAGTCCAAGAGAGCCTTGGAAACGTGAGCATTTCCTAGTGTACCATAAATTACTATTTGGGCTGTTGATAATAAAACTAACTGATTATCGCGTGTATTTGTGTTAGAGCCTTGCAATACCTTGTTTGTCTGTTCTGTGCTCATATGTATTTGTGCCGAGCCTTGCGAACTACCTTGTTTGTTCGAAGATTGAATGCTCGGTATGATCTCTGATCGAGTACCACTGTTAGCATTACAACAATTGCTTGTTAGCATGGGCGCTATTTTTTCCGTATTGGTTGAGATTTCAGAAATATCCGCATTTGATGAGGTGGCAACTTGTTGTAAATTATTGTTCGAGTAATGTGCTTGATTGCTATTGTGAAGTAAAGTATTATGATTCAAGTTGCATCGTTTATAATTGCCTGATTTACATGCCCATTTCAAATGACCAGGTCTAAGGCAATTACTACAGAGTCGTAATCTTTTGATTTCTTCGTATTTTTGCTAATTGGCAATTTGATGAAATCTGCACAATTGTGAATGAAATGAGGTGCCTTGCGAAAATGACATGATATATCTAGCCCGTTATTGGTGACCGGAAGTGAATGTTCATGTCCTCTTTGCCTGTGATAAGTTATATGTGAGGGTAGCTTACAACCTTGATTATTTGCTATTCTTTGCGTATTGAAGTTGGAATTTTTATTGTTATCCGAGAGAGTTTGAAATGTGAAACATTTCTTATTCAGAATGGTAATAAGCTGATCATACGTGGGACATTTATCATTTTCTACTGAATTTTCCCATTCGCGGTTCATGAAATGATCTAATGTTGATGTAATTAGGTAGACTAAGAGAATGTCCCATTGATCCGTGGGCAATTTTAGATTCTTGAGTGCACCTAGATGATGTTGAACCTTATCGGTGAGTTGTCTGAGTGATGTTGCTGAATCTTTTATGACTACTGGGAGATCGAATATTGCTCTGACATGAGTATTAATAATAATTCTTTTATTCTGATACCTCCAAATGAGTGATTCCCATGCTACTGTATAATTGTTGTCAGAAATTTGTAATGAATGAATTATTCGCGCTGCATCATGCTTCGAAGAAGTCTTTAGATAATAGATTTTTTGTATGTTTGTCAAACTCATGTTTTCATGTATCAATTGTGAGAAAGTATCGTGAAAATGTATCCATTCATCATAGTTTCCTGAAAACGTTGGAAGATGTATTGTTGGTTATTTCAAATTTGTTACCTGGTTCGTGTTTGTTGAGATTGCATTAGTAATTTAAGTATTATTACGCGTGTTGGTTACATTTTGAGATTGTCGTTCAACTGAAAGACCCTTTGCCTTTGCAATTGCTTGATAAAATGCCGTTTCTTGTTCTTCGCGCTGTTCTCCTTCGCTTTCGTCTAGTACTTCTAAACGCGATTGTACAATATCATATTGTTCGAAAACCGATTCGATTTTATTCAATCTTATTTCCAGTTCGATTATGTTATATTTTCCTACTGTATTCATGATTGCTTGAAAACGTGTTAATTGACTTTATAATTTACCTCGTGTTTGTCTTAACTCCTTTACTTCGTTTTCCGTCGTGATTGTGAAGTTTCAATTCCTGATAATATGAATGAATAAACAAGAATTAGTATTCACAGATCGAGGAATACCCCTTTTTTATAGGTTGGGAGATTGTCAGGAAAAAGGAAAAATGAGTTTATACTTGTGTCGTTGCTGCTTTGCTATTTCGTTGGCCTTGATTCTAAACGGCTGAGTAGACTACTGTATCTGAAGAGACGCTTACTACTGGAAGGAATGCTTCTTTTCTCGAGAACCGCACAATGTTTCTTCTGGTTGCTGGCAATACGTCCGGTTTGATTGGACCAAAAATGTTTCTACGTGGCTTGCTGCAGGACCACCCTTACGGGATTGATTGTGAATGATAAACGTAATCAAACTTTACTGCTTTACTGATATTTCTATCGATTTGTACAAATTTTTACATGAGAACTTTTTCTTGACAATGTCTCTGTCACTCTTGTCATATCATTCTTCTTTTTACCTGACGACAGTTCTATACAGGGCTATGCTAAGTTACATGACGAAATATATGAAATCAACGATTGTCCCGGTAATTCTTGTTTTATATTATACATACAAAGTATGGAGGCGTTGTATGCCATACCGATGCAGCGTCGCAAACTGTCCGCAATACTCAATTAAAAGTGTTACTTTTCTATGCTCTCACCCAATGATAGAAAAAAATGTCTCATCATCGATTACGACCATACCATACTGTTTAGGTGTCGCTGATACTGATAAAAACTGTCAAATTTTTCACTTACCATGTATCATAGGCACAAGTATGGAGGTCCGTTTTTATTACCCCCGTGGTCCATTTTGATGAAGAAATGAAATACATTACATTTAATTTAATTTCTTTCAATACATTATATCGGTCCTAATTTTTCATAAAACGTTGTAAATGTAATTTCACATCACTTCTTCATTAATGTAAAGACTAGATAATTATTTTCCAAAACATACCAATGAATATTTTGGAAAAAAAATAGTTTTTTCAGCATGGCGGCCATTTAACGACCTCCTATCAGTATGACATTGCTTCTATTCATCAAAATGGACCACAGGGTCATGAAAACGGACCGCCATACTTGTGCCTATGATACATGGTTAGTGAAATTTTTTACATTTTTTAATCAGTATGGCGGGTACGTAGCAACACCGAAACAGTATGGCATGGTTATAACCGGTGATGAAACATTTTTTTCTATCATTGGGCGGAAAAATTAGCTTTGAGCTCGTATTTCAAGGGAGAATAAAAAATGTCACTTCTAATTGAGCATGGCGGACAGTTTGCGAAGCTGCATCGGTATAGCATACAACTTCTTCATACTTTGGCTGTCTTATGTATCATATAAAACAGAAATTACCTTTGAGCGCATTCTCAAAGAGCATCGTTTTTTTTGACATATTCAAAAAATTGCCCAGCGCAACTCCGACACCTACGGGCCGCCATACTTGCGCTGATCTGTTATTTATAACACTGGCTCACTTCTCAAAAAAGTTTTAGCGTTGAGCTAATCATACGTGTTTTTTTTTGCTGGCTCTTGGTCTATGATAGCGTTGGCCTAAGTATTATACATTGCCCGCCAGTCGCGATGAAAGTACCCATTTTTACGGTAAATCTTATAAGGGGCCCAAATAGGCTCAAATTCCTTAAAATTCGTGATCAGCATATCCAACACCCTTTTTCTACAAAAAATTCAGTCCTGGAAAATCTGACTTTGTCTCACTTCCGTAATTATCGAGGTAGAATGATAAAACTCACAGTACTGATGGAAATGCTGGGAACACATCTACTGAGTGGATCAGGTTGGCCTTAGTAATATACACCGCTCACCAGTCGCGATGGAACTACCCATTTTTATGGTAAATCATATTAGGTGGCAAAATAGGCTCAAAATTCCTTCAGATTCGTGATCAGGACTTACTTTCCTGAAAAAGTGATATTTACAGAATTAAAGGATACACCAAAAACACTTCTCATATAAACCAATATTACTCTGGAGAATAATTATGAATTCTGAGCATCTGCTTACGGGGCTCTCAGTTCAGAAGTGAATCAATTCAACCGACGGAAATTTTCCCTAAAAATGTTTTTCGGGAGAAAATCACATTTCATAACTTCTTAATATGTTTTCACAATATGAAGCATTGCCATCGTCTTTCGCGAATTCAAATGGTTATATTAAATCAAAATCAAGGGATGTCCTGACGTTGCCATGGAAAACAAATGAGGATTGATATTAACCAACAATATTGTTAAAAGTGCGTATTAAATTAATTCTTACTTCCTCGTATCATTTCTATTATTGTTCCTGTTGTTTTTGTTGTTTCTGTTGTTCCTATTGATCCTGTTGTTTGTGTGTTCATTTAAGTTCCTGTTTTTATTGATGTCTGTTGATTTTGATATAGAATATTAGTCTCAAACATGGCCCGACGAACTATACCAGAAAAAAGTGAAACAGTACTGATGATTGCGAAGCAGCTTCTGCATTTAATCCAAGACGCCCACTTGATACTCCTATACACTCTGGAAATTTATAACCAGTTCAGAAAAACCAGCCAAGTAATGAAGGTGGGGAAATTTGAAAAACTCATCTTGATGATGATACCATTTTGGCGGCATATCGATGAGTTTAAGAAATTTGTCACCTCACATCAATATGAGCCGAAGTAAAATTTTGAGATGCTTGAAAAGGCATGAAATGCATGCCTTGAAACCTTAATTTCGTCACACTTTACACGGTGGAGACGAACGAAGAAGAATGGAATACTCTTTATGGGCATAGGGGAATTACCTGAATGACAGAAATTTGTGGAAATATATATTATTATGGGACGAGGTGACTTTCACCACTAACGGTGTGGTATCTTCTCAGAATATGAGATATTGGACTGACCGAAATCCGCACTGGGTGGTGAATTGTCGAAATCAAATATCCCAAAAAGTTCATGGGTGGTGTGGGATATTGAATGATAGAATAAAATGGCCTTTTTTAACTAAATCTGAATAGAGAGTTATTCGTTCATTTTCTGCAGAATGAATTTTCAAACTTCCTGAATGAATTGCCTCGGGATTCCAGGAATAAATTGATTTTTCAGTTGAACGGTTCTCCCGTTCACAACTACAGAATAACAAGGGTATGGTTGAATTGAAACCTACGTAGAAAATGCCTATGACCTTATAGCCCTCTCGTTATGTGGCCCCACGTTCCTCTGATCTCGCCCCCTTTGCTTTTATTTATGGAAAGCCTTGGAAAATAAAGTGTTTAGTGGGAATAGGCCCACTTCTCGTCAATATCTCCGCGTGAGAATAATTGGGGCATGCCAAGAAGTTAATCCTGGGGTACTGAAAGAAGTGGTTATGAATAAACGAATAGAAAAATGTATCTTCGAGAGAGAGGACTCATAGAAGGAACCATTATTTGAATTTTGTGAATGCGAATCAATATAAAATGTTTCTTTTCTTCTTTGAATAATTGTGATTTTAAAATTATTTATTGTTGAAAGTGGTAGTATACGTGGGAAACTAGTCAGGAGATATCTTCAACTATTTGCAGTTGAATGTACATATTTGATATTAAATATTTTCTTGACCCTGAAACTTCAGTGTGTTGAGTTGACTTTGCATGATGCCATTATATTTCATTTTTAAAATTTTTTTTTTTCCAATTCCGTTCATATATAACGGAACGGGATTTTCCCCGGTTGTATGATCTTATAGCTAATATTGACTGGCCTTTCTTAAGGTTTCAAAATATTGTTTGTACTTACTTTTACGGCTTTTTTTCATTGGATCACGTATGTACCCCTACGAACTGGTAACGTCAATCGTAAATATTCGCCGTGGTTCGACAGGGAAATTATTCGTCTAATACGCCTCAAGGCGTTCATTCGAAAACAGCGGGGACATTGCAGCCTGGGATGAATTCACTCGCTTGAGGGCAAAGATCAAGTCAATTCGTACAAAAAATATGTGATATCTGCTGAAAATGACATAAAAGACAACCCAAATGAATTTTGGGCATTTATAAACAACAAAAAAGGATCAACTGGCATATCTGACAGAATGACCTACGAAGGATAATCTTTTGAAACTCCTCAGGACATTCTCAATAGCTTTGCTGATTGTTTTCCCAAATCTTACATTATTAGTTCTCAAGCCGAATTTAGTGATAGTGATCCGCATTCACAAGTCCTGAACATTCCCTATTTCGAAGAAAATGAAGTGTTGGCAGCTTTGAAACAGCTGAAACCAAAAATGACTACGGGTCCCGACAGCATCCCTGCACTAATGGTCAAAGACTGCGCTTATTCCCTGGCTAATCCACTGACAAGCCTGATAATTATCTGCGTCAGAACTAGTACCATCCCAGACCTATGAGAGTTGTCTTAAGTTCGCCCAATTTATAAAAAAGGGGATAAGTCTGATGTTGAAAATTTCAGAGCAATATAAATAATATGTAATTTCGCTAAAGTGTTTGAAATCCTCCTATACAGCAGGTTATTTCCTCATATGAGCAATCAAATCTTATCACTCCAACATGGTTCCATGAAAGGTCGCTCGACAACCACCAACCTTCTCAACATCACTCAATATATTGCAGAGACTACTGATAGGAGATCCCAAACCGATGTCATTTATACGGACTTCTCGAAAGCGTTCGACAAACTCGATCATGGAATACTACCATCAAAACTGTACAGGTATGGCTTTTCTCAGACCCTCATCGAACACTCCGTGTCATACCTCACTGACAGGCGACAGTATGTCATATTCAATGGCTTCAAATCTATTGAATATGCAGCTACTTCAGGTGTACCTCAAGGAAGCAACCTTGGTCCACTCCTCTTCAACGCTTTCATAAATGACATAGTTGAGGTCATTGACCTCAACTGCTCAATTTACGCGGATGACCTAAAATTATTTTCTGAGATTAATGGGATAGAAGACTGTCTTCAATTGTCTCGTAACCTGAAACGCATTGAGCAATGGTGCTTCCGTAATAAGCTTCCTCTTAATGCAAGTAAATGTAATGTAATGACATTCACTTTGAGAAATCAGCCACTTTTATATCAATATTCAATCAACGACATTCTCCTCCAACGGCCTGTCACATACACCGATCTTGGTATTATTTTCGACACGAAATTATCTTTTGCCCCTCATATTGAAACCACTCTGTCTGCTGCAAGCAGAATGTATGGATTCATTGCGCGTATCTCTAAAGATTTCTCGGACCCATCCACATCGAAAACCTTATACTATGCCTTCGTCAGATCAAAATTAGAATACGCATCTATAATCTGGAAGCCACATCATCAGTTATATATAGAGAAGGTTGAATCGGTTCAGATTCGCTTCCTAAAACTTCTCTCCTATAAAACGGACAACATATATACACCAATTGGCTTTCCCCATGATGCATTGTTAGCTAGACACGCTATGAACAGCCTAAGCTGCCGTCGTGATTGTCACTCCACAATTTTCCTGTTCAAACTCATCAACAACCTAATTATGACCCACATATTCTGCAGAAACTCAATTCCAATGTACCTATACCATCGTATAGAGTAGCCAACACGTTTTATTTACCAACACTACGAACAGATATCTTGAAATACTCACCGCTGCATAATATGTGTGTCAATTGTAATTCTGCAAGTTGTCATATTGATATTTTTGACTGTTCAATCTCTGCAATTAAATCCTATCACTTTAGTTAATCTCGGTATGTATTATTACTTCGTTAATTTGTTATTTTGTATTGTACTGTATTTGTTACTTATATTCCTGTTCTGTAGTTGGGTGTAACCTGTAGAACAGTGAATCAATAAATAAATAAATGAATAAATAAATAAAAATTAAATGAATATTAATTAATTTCTGGATAATTAAGAAAACAAATTTTCAATAAAAATCAGATATCTTCGTTTTGAAAGTTAGTGATTAGGGAAAAAATACTCGTCAAGTGAAAATGAATATACATAGACAAATATGAACAATTATTTCTTGATCTTTGAATGTTTCAAAATAATCTCGAAACATTGGAAAATAGTCGAGGTTATCCCAAAAGTCGTTTGAGAAATCCTCTTAATATGATGAATAAATTCAAATATTAATGTAGAAAATGTCAAGTAAGATTTGATGGGGGGATTGGCGCGGTGGGTTAGCGTCCGACTCATGATCGAAAGGTCGTGAGTTCGATTCTCGGCCAGGGCAGAAATTTTTCTATTTAATTTGAGAGAATTAAATGTTAAATTTCGTAGCCGGGCCGAGGATGGTCCTCGACGATTCGCTGTTGCGTTCAAATTAACAGTGCTGCTCCTAGGTGGCGTATGGAGTTAGTAACAAGGCCTACCCAGAACACTATGAAATGATACATAAAAATACTCAACTTGTGACTGGCCGAATGACGAAATGTCAAAGCAATTAAAAAAAAAAAAAAAAGTAAGATTTGAATTCAATTTAAATTACAAATTATTGACATTTCTGAATGTTGTTTGTTGTTACAATTAGATCGCAATTATTTTCTCCAGAATTCAACTTTCCTCAGAATCGGTAGTTTCATTCTCAACATTTCCATTCGATATTAACGGAAGTTACGGGGGTGATTTCATGAAAAGCCTATTCTGCCCCCTAATGAATTACCTAAAATGGGTATTCCATCGCGACTGGCAAGCGTGTACTAAGGCCAACGTCATCAGGTCAATAGGTGTATTTTCTGCATTCCCATCAGTCATGAGAGTTTCATCATTCTACCTCGATAATTACGAAAGTTACGGTGGTGCTCCCATTGAAAGTCAGACAAATTCGGATTTTTCAGGAAAAAAGTGTATTATTAGTGAGTTAGGGACACACAAACAACAGGATCAAAGGAACAACAGAAACAACAAAAACAACAGAAACAATAATAGAAATGATACGAGGAAGTAAGAATGAATTTAATACGCACTTTTACCAATATTGTTGGTTGATATCAATCCTCATTTGTTTTCCATGGCAACGTCAGGACATCCCTTGATTTTAATTTAATATAACCATTGGAATTCGCGAAAGACGATGGCAATGATTTATATTGTGAAAACATATAAAGATGTTATGAAATGTGATTTTCTCCCGAAAAAACATTTTCAGGGAAAATTTCCGTCGGTTAAATTGATTCACTTCTGAACTGAGAGCCCCGTAAGCAGACGCTCAGAATTCATAATTATTTTCCACAGTAATATTGGTTTGTATGAGAAGTGTTTTTGGTGTATCCTTTGATTCTGTAAATATCACTTTTTCAGGAAAGAGTTGTATCGAAAGTAAGTTGGGGGCCCTGAAAACGAATCTTAAGGAATTTTGAGCCTATTCTGCCCCCTAATGATTTACCGTAAAAATGGGTAGTTCCATCGCGACTGGCGGGCAGTGTCTATTATTAAGGCCATCGTCATCAGGTCAATAGGTGTATTTTCTACATTCCCATCAGTCCTGAGAGTTTCATCATTCTTCTAAAAGTTTTCCAAGAAAAAGGTGTATCGGTACTGAGTTGGTTGGGGATCTTGATCACGAATCTGAAGGAATTTTGAGCCTATTTTGCCCCTGATATGATTCACTGTAAAAATGTGTAGTTCCATCAAGAATGCAGGCAGGGTATATTACTTAGGCCAAGGCCATCAAGTCAGTGAGTGTATTCCCAACGTGTTTATCAGTCCTGGAAGTTTCATCATTCTACCTCGATAATTACGGGAGTTAAAAGGGTGCTTCCATGAAAAGTGAGACAAATCCGGATTTTTCAGAATTGATTTTTTTTTAGGAAAAATGTGTATTAGTAATACGTTGGGGGTCCTGATCACAAAACTGAAGAAAGTTTGAGTTTATTCTGCCCCCTTGATATAATTTACCGCGACTGGCGGGTAGTGTATATTTGATTCTTTTTTTCATCTCCCTGTGCTTTGAGTTTCATACCTATACTCTCTTAAGCTCCCTATGTCCTTGTTGTATTTTTCATCTATATACTTATTTGTAATTTATGTTAGTGAGGTGCAATACATGTAAAACTGACCTTTTCTATATCATGTACACATGATCAACAGAAATAAAAGACTATTATTACTATTATTATTACTTGGGCCAAGGTCAATCAGGTCAATAGGTGTATTTTCTGCATTCCCATCAGTCCTGAGAGTTTCATCATTTACCTCGATAATTACGGGGTTCGTTGATTGTTACTGTACGGATCTTTTTACACGCTTTATATTAGCTTCACTTGTATGTTTGTTTGTTTGTTTGTTTGTTTGTTTGTTTGTAACCGACTCCTTTGGGCGCGATTTTGACCCACCAGACGTCCGAATGATTTGAAATTTGGCAGGTAGACATAATTCCGGTGACAATGCATTAAGAAATTTTTGTGTGAAGAAAAAACAAAATGGTGGCTCCAATATGGCGTACAAGTTTTGTGATTATGGTCCGATTCGCTTCAAAATTTGTATCCGAGAGTTTTTGTGGTCGGAGATTATGATTCTCTTGTCAAAATTGAAAAAATTCGGAATGGCGGCTCCAAAATGGTCGACGAGTTTTGTGATTACGGTCTGATTCTATTCAAAATTGGTATGTGGGGGTTTTTGGGGTCGAATATTATGATTCTTTCGTAAAAATTGGAAAATTCGAGATGGCGGCTCCAAAATGGCGGCCGAGTTTTGTGATTATGGTCTGATTCTATTCAAAATTGGTATATGTGGGTTTTTGGGGTCGAATATTAGGATTCTTGGTGAAAATTAGAAAATTCAAGATGGCGGCCGAGTTTTGTGATTATGGTCTGATTCTATCCAAAATTGGTATGTGGGGGTTTTTGGGCTCAAATATCATGATTCTTTTGTAAAAATTGGAAAATTCAAGATGGCGGCTTTCAAATGGCGGCCGAGTTTTGTGATTATGGACTGATTCTATTCAAAATTGGTATGTGGGGGTTTTTGGGTCGAATATTATGATTCTTTTGTAAAAATTGAAAAATTCAAGATGGCGGCTTCAAAATGGCGGCCGATATTTGTGAATATGGTGTGATCCTATACAAAATTGGTATGTGGAGGTTTTTGGGGTCGGAGATTATGATTACCTAATTTGATAAGATTATTACATTTTTTAATTTGCAAAAAAATTATAAAAATAATGGTTTAAAAAAAACTTAAAAAACACGCTTTTATGAATAAACCACACTAGAAAGTAGGAAATAAATAATAGTTTAAAAAAACTAAAAAACATGCTTTTATAGAAAACCAGACTTAAAAAATGGAAAATAAGAAAAAAAATTATTTTATTTAAAAAAAAGCGTGGGGTGTATGGTATCAATAATTATATAAAACATTACACACCGAGGCGATACCATGCACCTCACGCTTTTTTTTAAATAAAATAATTTTTTTTCTTATTTTCCATTTTTTTAGTCTGGTTTTCTATAAAAGCGTGTTTTTTAGTTTTTTCAAACTATTATTTATTTCACTCATTACTTCGTGGGTGTTGCGCTGCTGAATCCCCGGATGTGCATTGGTTTCTCTGCTAAATAGGTGGTGTGGGATAGTCATTATTATTCGACAATATACAAACGAACATTACATTGATGCAATAGTTATACTTCACGCGTCAGCAGAAAAGACAGATCCAGGCATAACAATTAAAAACAAAATACAAGCAAAATATTGAGACATCACAATTAGTTCACACATTTGGTGGAAATGGAAAATAAACAATATGGAAATTGTAAAAAAAAAACATGCACAGAAGATCAAGCGCAGACCAAATAATATGAATAATCTGTTGACGAAATGCCTGAAGAGAAGATAGATAAATTGGGAGAAAAAAGCGACCTATCGAAGGGATACATTTTTTTCTATGGCGAATTCATTCATAAATACATTTTGAATTTAAAATAATACAAAATAAAATGGGTCGTTCATATTCGATTATTTCATTTTTATTTCATAATGATAAAAGTTCATCCTCTAGTTTCAAGTAATCTATTGGAATATAATTTCAAGTGAATGAATTGCTAAAGAAACTGTCGTGTAGCCCATTATGAGACTGAGATAGAATATATGCCGCTTATCTTGAAGTGTGTTCTGCTATCCAATTTGGTAATTATGATTGGAAATTGTTGTTGCTGCTGCCGGCTTTTGTATGACAGTGATTCTGGTATTATAAGTCATTATGCATGATTACCAGTTTACACACTTTAGTTCCGAGCCATTTATTTCTCTTATAGTGCACTCAAACCATCCATGGTCGAAAGAAAATTGAATTTCAGTCTTAATAATTTTTACCAATAATTGAGACTAAATACAATATTCCTAAATGATAATATCCGCATCATATATTCAGTAAGTATGTACAAGTTGATGGTTGTAATGGAAAAGTAAGACAGTAATATTCACTAATATAATATCAGGGTTTGCTTGTTCGTAATAACCGTTGTTTCATCACTGTTTGAAAGCAGATTGGCATTGGTTATATAAGTATATATTATTTCTTGGTTAGTGGCACGTTGGAAGTAAAGATTATTTTCCTAACCATTGTGTCCAACTCAAACTGTGTTCAAGCCACACTATTGGCAAAATTGTTCTTAAGGTCCCATAAGTGGTTTTCCCTACAATAGGTGAGGTTATCATCAAAACCTCTGAGGCTTGGTAAGGCAATAAAGATAGCAGGTTAAACAGTTTCATTTTAGAAAAAATTCTCTGGAAATCAGGTTTCATACGCAATAAAGAAGTAGAATATAAATCAAATGAATTCAATAAAATCGACAAATCAAAGATCCATCTAATTGACGGTAATTGCCAACTCAATACTTCAGAGATTAGAGTAATTTATTCTAATATTATTGATAATATCATATACAGTATTGAAATAACATCGCTTCTCTCGTACCCAGCTTCCATGATATGATTTAGATATATCGAATCTAACAAGAAACAGAGACAGATGTTGTTATCAAACCTTCAAGAGAAGTACTGAAAATCTATATAATGAAAATGAATCTCGATTTTCTTTGTAAGCGCAACACGTGAGAACGGCTGGACCGATTTGGCTGTTTTTTTTAAATGTTTGTAATAGCCCGAAGATGGTTGATACGGAAAAAAAATAGGAAAGTTGCCCGGAAATTGGAAAATTCAAGAAATTTGGCCAACAAAAGGAATATCGGCTAAGCTCCTAGTATAGGTCCGAGTAGCTCAGCGGTTAGAGCGTGTGCTTTGTAACCCCAAGTGCCGGGCTCAATCCCCGGGCATGTCCACACAAAAATATTTTTTTATTTCATTTTAACACTCAAATCAAACATGAAACATTTTTTGTTGTTTTTAATAGTCCGAATAAGGTTTTTAGGAAAAGAAAGGTTTCTAGGAAAGTTATTGGATTTGGGACAATGGGATAACGGGATAACCGGAGAACATTATGATAACGGGAAAACAGGATAACGAAAAAACGGGATAACAGGATAATGGAAATAACAGAGTAATAGGATAATGGGAAGAGGAAAAAACGGGAAAACCCTATAACAGGAGAACGGGAATAACGGGATAACAGGAAAACAAGAAAATGGGATAACGGGAATAACGGAAAAATGGGAACATGGGATAAGCGAAAAACGGGATTATATATATATATATATATATATGGTGTTCCATTGGGAAACGGAAAAACGTCAACGATGGATAGAGGGCACCAAGATGGTACTGAATATACCATATTTGTTGGGTCTCACAAGTTTCATAATCGAGATATAGAGTTTTTTAACATGGTTTTTGAGTAACCTTCCACAGTCTGAAAATGAAAATATAATCATTTGAAAAAGCGAAAAAGACTTTGCATAAGAGAAAACAAATAATTAACTGATTAATGAAGATTTAGGAGATTTTGAGAACCGGGGCAGATATAGTCTGAAGTTGGTGAACGCAGTAACTTATCGGGGTGAACTAATTAGTTTGCCCTTTCTGAACTTGTATAGATATTCCTGATTATATTTTCATTATCAGACTGTGGAAGGCTACCAAAAAACCATCTCAAGAAATGTTGTTCCTCCAAAAAAAAATCACATTCATTCAAGAGATATAGGGTGTTTTATCAATTTTGCTCATTTCTTTGTGGGGTCATAACTTACGAACCACCCAATATATTTCCATGATATTTGGTACACAAGTTCTCCTACTTCTACCCAAGCGATTTGTCTATCAGTCAGGCAAAAATTCAGGTCCGGATCAACAAAATTGAACATATTGGTTTTTGTTTTATTCATTTGCAATTTTTTTTTCAGACCAAATAATGACTTTGTTAAATCTGCTTTCAGCTGTATTTCTCAGTGTATTCAGGTCATCTTCAATAACTGAAATATTAGTGTCATCAGCATAACATATGCAAAGAGTGGCGGAATTCCTATTTAGATAAACTAATAAATCATTATCAAATACAAGATATAAAAAAGGTCCCAAAATGGATCCCTGAGGTACACCATCAGCAATATGTTTTTCAGAGCTTATATTCTCCCCAAGTTTTACTACTTGCCTCCTATTTTCCAGGTAGGAAGCCAGGAAATTTAGCGGCAATGCTCTAACTCCCTATCTCGACAGTTTTTTCAGCAAAAGGCTGTGATTCACGCAATCACGCACGTGAAAATTCAAGGAACAATCCTAGCACACACTTTTTTTGTCCAAGGCAGTTTATTTGACTGTGAAAGTCACATAGAGCTGTATCAATGCTTTTATTAGTCGTGAAACCATGTTGTGAAGGTGAGAATAATTTCATCGCGGTAAAGTAAGCGTTCAGCTGTTCCTTCAAATTCAATTCATATAGTTTCGAGATGCTGGAGAGAATACTAATTGTTATGTAATTATTCAAATCGCCTTTTTTATATATGGGAGATACACTTGCTTATTTAAATTTTTTTGGGAAAATGCCTTTTTCCGTTGATAAATTGATTAAAAATGTAAGTATAAAACACAATTCAGATGAGCAACATTTAATCAACTTGTTTGATATTTGGTAAGTCCCGTACGAGTTGGAGTTTTTGAGTATACCAATCAACTGTATTAATTCCCTCTCAGTGGTGGGAGACATGAAAAAAGTAGATGTATTGAGGGAAATATTAGTTTCGAGAAAACTAGTATCAACTGAGAAATCTTCAGACAAAGGTTTCGTAAAAGTGAGTATCGAATTTTTCAGCCAGAGTTTCACCCTTATATTGAATATTGTTTTCAAGTAGAATCAGTTCATGTTTATGGGGATTTTTTTTTAGTCATTAATAATTTCCGGTTGTTTAGCTTGTTGTTAGAGTGAGTAACCAATCATCATAATATGTTCTATATAGATTGTAGCTCTCCCTATACTTTCTGTTGACTTTTCTACATATTCCAGTATAGTTGCTGTCATTTTTTGCTAGCTTGTTGAAAAGTGACACTCTATTTTTTAGCTCGGGAGACATCGTTATTTTTGGGTTGGATTTCTTTGTCGGTGGCCCTGCAGACACCTTTCTTGATGGGAAAGACATCTCGAAGTAATATGTTAGAAGCTTAGTAAAAAGCTCATATGTCAAGTTGAAACACTCCTGCGCAAATACCTCTACCCAGTCTTCTTGCTGTAGATAGTTGTGGAATCTCATTATATTCTCATCGCAATAATCCGGACGTTAAAAAAATTGCTTGTTTTTCCCATTGCTGGCTTCATTGTGTGAGTTAAAAGCGATTTTCAAGAACTGTGAATAATGATTAGATGAATTTAGGGCTACTATTGCTACACTGTAGACGTAATTTGACTTTATTGAAAAATTGTCGATACATGTCATAGAATTTACCCTTTAGTCCTTAAACTGATATCATTTTCATGAGAAAATAGCAAGTCTTCCAATGATGTTAAATTGGTACTATGGACCAAGAAATTGATATTGAAATCTCCGCCAATAATAAGATCTGTCGTTTCATCATCTATGTTAGATAGAACACCGCTAAACAGGAGCAGAAGTACATTGAAATCACCATCAGGTGGTCTATATATCACAATACAAACTACTTCTGAAATACCCTCTTTACAAATGTTGATTGGGTTCAACTCACAAATATTTTTAAAAAAATGGGCATTTTTATAGATAGATGCCACACCATGTATCTTAGTGGTCCTAGAGTGGGAGGCGCAAAGATCAAAGTTTTTTAGCTTGAAAATTTCCAACTGTTCCGCGTTTAGCCAATGTTCCGTGATGAGAAGGAAGTCACAGGTTTTTTCTTCCTTCAATATCTTATCTATAAGTACAATTTTATTACTGATACATTGAATGTTTTGGTGAATAAAGGAAATATATTCATTTTCAGTATTATTGGATCGCGAACTTTCAATGTTGATTCTATATGTTCCTGTTGCATTCGTTCATTGTAGTTACTTCCAAAGAGTGTTGGCGATATCGATTTTTTGGGCATTTTCATTAATTTCTGTACTAATTACATGAGATATTTGAAGAATATTTATCCCTAGATACTGGTGATCGGTACTTCGCACAAAAAAGAATTTGCTGACGCAACAGAAAAAGATACTGGTTCTGTGATAGTTAATTCAGTAATTTCAACCGCTCTTAGGACAATATTTTGTTGATAATGCAATTTGTGTTCAAAGGCTTCCTTAAGTTTCTCCATTAATTTGAATTTGCAGCTTTTTTGTTTTTTGTCAGCATAAAAATGTATAGAGCAGTTTCTAGTAGCTCGCTTGAATTTCTTTATTCGATTAAAAATGAGCCTATTGATATATTTGTCATAATAACTGTTGTAATCTGAGACAATAATAAGATTTGCAGACCTAGAATATTCTTCAGAAACAAGTGCAAAGTTTTACTATTACTTATGTTTTTTGTATCGAACATAACTATGATTGTGTTTGCCTGGCCATAATTGAGCGTTTCACAAAACAAATTTTCAGTTAACTTACAAAGTTCAACGAACTGAAAGCCCCAACAACCTTTTTCCAAAGAAGTCAAATACTTGGGCGTTATAATCGACCAAAGACTAACATGGAACAGTCATATCAATAACGTGCCGCAGAGTCTTTGGCGATACCTCTGGTGAGCAGTCCCGTTACCGGTTTCAAGTCATACACTTGTGAGTCTAGACTGAATTGAGACTGCAAACTCTCCGTAAGACAGACAACTGATTTGAGTGCCACGTCACAAGGGAATCAAAGGTTATGAGGAAGCGGACCGCCTGGCCAAGGAAGGGACAAACACTCAATTTTCTGGCCCAGAACCCTTCTGTGGTCTTTCTAAAGCCCACATCAAGGCAGAGTTTCGGTGCTGGGAAGCTGACCAAATCAAAACTCACTGAAATGAGCTTCCAGGGCAAAGACAAGCAAAAAGACTCCTGAGCCTATCGCCAAAGAAAGCTAAACAGCTTTTCGAGTTGGGCACGAAAGACTTGAAACTGGTAACGGGACTGCTCACCTGACATTGTCCTCTGAGGTATCACCTCAAAAAAATAGAGAGATCAGACAGTGAACTGTGCCGTTACTGCGAGAACTTCGCTGAAACTCCAAAACACCTGCTCTGCAACTGCCAAGCGCTGTTTTGCAAAAGGCTTAAGTACCTCGAAGAGGTTTCATCAACGCCCTCAGACACTAGCAACTTATCTCCCAGGAAACTGATACCCTTCTAAAGGACTAAATGGACTCTTGGTGTAATTCAAATTCAAAATGTTTCTTCAATTATAAACTGCTACTCATATACAAGATAGTATGAAAGTGTGTATGGAATTGCATACGGTCTATGTATGTTATTATAGCTTGGAAATATTTTCCGCGGATTTCGAACAAAAAGTCATTTCGTGAATAGATAACATTCATGGGGTGTAGTAGAATGAGTGAGCCTACCGTTACTAACACGTGAGAATACACAAGGAACAGGCCTTATAGAATTTCTCACAATTCTCTTTCAAGTAATTAGGAAATGTCAGAGGGAGCATGTCAGTTATTTCCAGTCAATTCGATCAAATAATATTTATTTACATAATTTGCAATAACATTTTGTAATACATAAATCGAATAGGTAAACAGAAAGAAATGCTATGACTCTCGCTTGTATGTGAACGTTACTTAATCTCGTTGAAAAGGGAAACCTTCTTATCTGTACATTGGAAAGAATGAGTATTGCGGAAATTGAAGAAAAATTAGGCTTTTATTTGTAATATCTAACAGAAAATAGCTACTTCTCCGGCTAAAGCATTCAGATAGTGATTTCATTTTTTTATTTCCCCAATACCATCTATTTGTGCTTATGTGTGGGATCGATTGACACACACACACTCTTTAAGTAATATACCATCGATTCCTATCAAAATATTGAATTAAATATTTTGTTAGATTACAATTCTTCCTTTATTTAAGATGTTGATAGAATTGGGCCGAAATCTACACAGTCTGAAGGACCATGGAGGGTATCGAAGGTAAGAGAAATAGAGTTATGGTGGCATGAGAAGAAGTGAAGAAAGAAATATGAGCAGTGCGAGAAGTAAACGAGAAAACACTGAAATATTTGAAAAACCTAGAAAAGCTATTTGCTCCACTATAGATCCAAGACCACCGTGAAGCCTTGCCATTTCGTACAATTCAGTGAAACCACCGACTTTTGATGATTAGTCACCATGGTCCTGTAGGCCGTTCGAAACAGCAACAGCCAGTGAATGAAGGAAAGGCTAGTGAACTTATCTAGTAACTTTGAGAGAATCTAATTCAGGAATTGTACTTACCATTCTAGAAGACCATCAGCGCAAGTGAGGGATTGCATTCGTCATCACCTGTGAGGACACCTTCATATTCCTACTTACTTACGGGACAGGAAGGATCATCTAGGGAGCCCTAGGATTCGTACTAGGAAAACTAAGATTGGTCATCATATCGAAGTTCATATTGGCTAGCGATAACTAAGCCCCTAGGGTCATCCAAGCAAACATAATCAGAACTATCGATAGTTTAAACACCAGAAGAAAGGTTAACCATAGATATGTCACATACACTAGGGATACTATTGATTCCCTGTTTCACACCAGTTTCCTTGGGCCCGAGAAGGTAAAACCACTTACGTCCAATTTCGTCTTACGAACGGTGACTGGAGAGAATAACCGATAGGAGGGGAAGCTGACCCTATAGATTTTTTCCAACAGTAAGCAGAAAATGAAATTTGTTGTGGAAGAATTCATTTTGTCAATACTAGCCACAACTGGGCATTCTGTGAAACTGTAGATAGAGAAAACTGGAATAATACCTGGTTCATCTGAAAAGATCGTTGAGGCGCGATCAGGAGAAGCTTCTTGGTATTGCGTTGCATTGGAATAGTACAGCCATATGAAGAATCTTCCAATAAATCATTACTTGCACAAGCTCTGATCAAATCAAATGCGGAAATCCATGTGGGAATTGCTAATGCATTTCTTGGTTGTATAACGGTGATTCATCATAGGAGTATGAGTGCTAGTTGAGTGGGTAGACGAAGAAACGAGTGAACACCCGGACAGAAGATACACAGTTTATGACATACTGAGAACCAACAGGAGACTCTTGGATTCTGTGTGGGTTATAGGAAACTCAATGACCTGACGAAGAAGATGGCATATTACCCCGAATCAAGGGAACCACAATGGATATGAAAAGGTCGCAGTGAAAAGAGGCCGCAGGACCACCCTTTGTATACATCTCATTGACGATACTCTTACCATATTAGCGGGCTTACAATGGTTTTCAATGCTAAACTTCAAGAGTAGATACTGACAAGTGAGCATTCATGAAGACTATAACTTGGAAAACTCGATGAAGAAGTTTTTAGGAACATCTGGCCAACCAGCATGAAGTTTTGGGATGTTCGAGGAGTGCCAACCTTAGACTGAATCTTCAGAAATACTCGCCATTCCAGGAGCAATTTTGTTTTCTTGATCACACAGTTTTGGTAGTAGGAAGCCGAACAAACAAATCTAAAATACACGAAGTAAGAAGTTTCAACTTTTCCATCACTCTCAGTACTATCCCAACAGTAACCTCCATCACCCGAATAGAAAGTGCCATAACCCATATTCCTGAAAACATCACGGAAAAAACAGACAAGACATTGAGAGCAAAACTCCCACCATCCAAGATCACATCTGCTGAAAGGCGATGCCTCAAATTCCAAATTTTCTCAGATTTCCCAAAGATACCATAACCAATGGATCCCAAAGAATATATGAAATGTCCTAGGATATATACAGGACAAACTGAGAGACAAAACGTCAAAATTTTCAGACTTCTACGCGGTTCGACCCGAAAAACTAATCAAAATTGAAAACATAAACAAACGAAATACAAAGATGTTAACAATCACAGAATATTCCATAGGATCAACGAATGTGATGGTATATTAGCCTGTATAATACCCCAAAAAAATGTCTTGGGAATTGTCTTAAACGATCGTAGAAGATTATCGCAAACAGAGATAATGGAGATCACATTTCAGAATAATTAGATTATTAATTGCAGAAATGGAACCAGTAAATTGAACTTAATGGAGACATTTAGAATCTTAAATTAAATTTAACATTCTTTTACTACAGTTTAATCCCAACTCGTTTATTTATGGACAATCATTTGTCATATCTTTAAAAAAACATTTATAACTATTGTCAGTACTTCAAAGTTTACTTCAGCCTTCACGCTTGTAAAAGTAGATAATTCCTCAGTCAAAAATATTTTTTAAACCATTTTTGTTGAAAAAATCAAACAAGATCAAGATATTCTATCAATGTTATCAAATAATAAAGAAATCAAATAAAAGCCCTTCTTTCAATTACACTTATTTTTTTTCAATAATATAAATGTACATAGTTGAGTAGAGGATCAGAAAACGCTTTCTCCTTCAAGAAACGGAAGAGGGGAACGTACTCTGCACTCTGCCCTTTCCGGATATTGATATCTTTGTATATTCTGGAATAAAGGCTATTTTTATTATTACTAATATCATTCTCCTCAAATGTTAAAAAATTTCCAGTGTAATTTTATCTAACGTACCCACCAGGCCAAAATTCAGATTCTGTTTGTTTTCATGATAACGTTTTGAGAAACGCGCCATTAGAACAATATTTTAAGAAATAACCAAATTCGAAAATTCAGATTATTGAATAAATCAATGAGACACAGAGTCTTAAGGTAATGTTCTAAGCTATATATAGGTCAAAGCAGTATTTTCGAACATCAACATGCTGCCCGACACTTCCTTCTTTCTTTCACTTCCTCGGCACTTTCCAGGAACCGTAGAGGAAAAAATATCCTCCTACCTTGTTAAATGACTTCACCTCCCTTAATCATCGCCATCAATTTTAACATTCAGAAATTTCCAGATTTGTTAACGTGTACCGTGAATCCAACCCCATAATTCACATAATCGAAGAATGCTTTCCCCCGGGAAAAAAATATTTGTCGGAAATAGTCAATTATTTTTGAGTGAAATATCATTTGAAAAAAATAATGCATAGAATATAACCAGTTCTACCCCTTTTTAAATACTTTTTCATAATGTAGAAATGGAATTCGCAGAAAGAATTAATTATACAGTGCGCGTCAAAATTATGGAACAAATTCGATATTTCGCAAGCCATGTACTTTTGACAAAAATCCTGAAATAGGTCGATTTTTATTTTAAAATGCCGATTTTTTTATGTATATTCTAAAGAGGTTATGTCACTGGTTTTGACATGGTGACGTGATCGGTAATTTTTTTAAATTGGAATAGATGTTTTGTGATACCTCATCTGAAAGGCCTTTCAATACTGCATTCAATGATAATAATTAATTAGATATTTTTTTACAGGGTGAACAAAAATTAATATTTTATTTCAATAAGAGAATAACTTTATATCCAACAAAATAGAACAGTTAAATAAGATGTTCGAAATGCCATCCACCAGTCTCTTGACAATAAGCAAATCTACCTACACATTTCTCTTGCATATTGCGAATAACTTCCGGAGTAATTCTGTTAATTTCGATCCTAATTCGATTTTTCAACTCTTGTAGATTTTGCGGCCTATCTACATAGACCTTCGATTTCAAATAACCCCACGAGAAAAAATCCAGGGACGTAAGATCTGGAGATCTTGGGGGCCACTCTATCGGTCCGCGTCTACCAATCCACCTCCTAGGAAAACAGTTATTCAAAAACTCGCGAACATCACGTGCATAGTGCGGGGGTGCACCATCTTGTTGCAACCAAATACTTTCATTTGGTGAGTTAGGATTGTTGGCGTTTGGAAAAATATCGGCAAGGCTAGGTATGAGTTCATTTCTAAAAAATTCCAAGTAACGCTCCCCTGTGAGACTTCCTTCGGAAAAATACAGGCCAATTATCCTGTCGTTTATTATCCCTGCCCAAACATTGACTTTCTGAGGGTATTGAGTATGCCTGTCCATCATCCAGTGAGAATTATCCCTACTCCAATATCTGCAATTCTGACGATTCACTGAACCATTTAGGCAAAACGTAGCGTCATCGGAAAACAGAATTTGTTTTATAAAACGTGGATTGCGGTTAACAAATCCTGCATTATTTCACAGAACTCCACACGGCGATCGGGATCATCATCATTGAGTTGTTGATGTAGCTGTACTTTGTATGGATGGTACTTTTCTGCTTTGAGAATACGTAATACAGAACTTTGGGATATGTCAAGGTCTGCTGCAATTTGTCGTGAAGTATTGTGAGGATTATTCTCTACACCCAATAGAACATCAAGTTTCACGTTTTCATCTATTTTAGGACGTCCAGCATTCGGAATATGTTTGACATGACCAGTTTCTCTAAATTTTTTCCCAATCTTACTGACTGTTGAACGACTGATAGGTCTATTTGGATACTTCGCATTGAACAAGTCGCATACCTCTTGCTGAGTTCTGGTTCTATCTCCGCATCCAATAAAAATTAATATGTCTATGCGTTGGGTTTCACTTAAAGTAGCCATAGTTTTAGAACCTTTTCACTTAGAATTTGTGAAGAATATTTGTTGATATTGTAACGAACCTAGGCCGGACCTGTCGCCTCACACGTTGCCATCGACAGCGATGAGATCATCCCCGGAGATATTCGAGAACCATCCAGTCGCTCTTCCGCGGAAAACAACGGTCAATATTGGAAACAATTGGAACATGTCGTCGCCAACTGCCGGAATTCGAAAGATCGGGAATCCTGTGACGGAGATAAATAGGTAGCCCTCCAGATGGCAAGGACAGTCTGAACGAGCCCATACCATCGAGCTACACAGTGGCGTAGTAATATAAATTAAGTTGTAGATTAAGTGTTAAATAAATTAGTTAAACCAAGTTAAGTTTATTTACGTTACAATTGGTGTCGGAAGTGAGATTTTGAAAATAAACAAGTGATCGTGGAGTGGATAGTCAGAAAAATAAATTGATAGACCTTTTTGTACGCCCAAAATAGACAGTGGCCCGGTTTTCGCGAAGTGGACAATTGTGCGTGGGAATATAAACTGATACACTGTTCGCGTGAAACAGAAAATAGACAGTGGCCCGGTTTTCGCGAAGTGGACAATTGTGCGTGGGAATATAAACTGATACACTCTTCGCGTGAAACAGACAATAGACTGGTGGCCCGTGGAAAAGAATTCGCGAAGTGAATTTTTAACAAGCTGATAAACTTTTTCGTGTGAAACAGACTGATACCTCGTCAAAGACAAAATGTGTTCAAGAAAAGTGCGCCTAGCGGACTTGAAGGTAGCGGAATTGAAACAGGAATTGGAGGAAAGGGAACTGGAAACAACGGGTAAAAAGCAAGTACTCCAGGAAAGACTTGCAGAAGGACTTATACAAGGAGGTGAGGACCCCGAAACATTTTTATTCGAAGTTCCCGGAGGTGATTTGAGTTTGGTAATGAATAAACTCGAAGAAACTACTAAATCCGTGAAAGAAGAACTGCAACAAAATTCGAGAAATCTGGAAGAGAAGCTTCTAGAAAATTCAAGAAGCCTGGAAGAGAATGCTAGAAATCTGGAGGAGAAGCTTGAAGAAAATTCTAGAAATCTGAAAGAGAAGCTTCAAGAAAATTCTAGAAATCTGGAAGAGAAGCTTCAAGAAAATTCTATAAATCTGGAAGAGAAGCTTTCTAGAAATCTGGAAGAGAAGCTTCAAGAAAATTCAAGAAGCCTGGAAGATAAGCTCCTTGAAAACACGGAAGGCCTAAAAAAAGAACTCTGTGGTGTGGCGAATCGTCTAGAAAAAAGAATAGGAACCGTCGAGGCAGAGATGGACAAGATGAAGGAAATAATCAGCGATGAAATCAAAGACGGAATCGAGGCAGAAATGGACAAAATGAAGGAAACGATCAGTAAGCTGGAAAAACGAATGAATAGTGCGCCCCCCACAGAGATGGTTAACGAAAATGCAATGCTGGACTTGAGTTTGAACTTGGATAAAGTTCAAGAGGGTATAAAAGATGTCAAGGTCATTCCTGAAATAGGGAAGCTTTCCATGAAGCCGCCTCAATTCGACGGAAAAACTCCATGGGAAAATTACCGCCGACAGTTTGAAGCAGCGGCCAAAGCAAATGGATGGAATGCAGGGGAAAGAGCTGTAGCACTAACACTTGCCTTACGTGGAGAAGCGACGAATATTCTACAAACTCTTACCGCCCAAGAACAGGAGGACTATGATCAGCTGATTAAACATCTAGAATTACGATATGGCCAGGCCCATTTGGAACACGTATACCACTCCCAACTGAAAAATCGCTGCCAGAAATCGGGCGAATCCTTACAAGAATTCGAAGCTGACATTGCACGCTTGGTTCGTCTCGCATATCCAGCCACACCGGAAAATGTAATGGAGCGATTAGCGGTTCAGGCATTCTTGGATGGACTCCGTGACCAAGAAACCAGACAAGCGTTGACACTAGCTCGTCCAACACATCTCGTAGACGCACTGGCACGCGCTTTGAAATTTGAGGCAGCAAAGCAATCCTGCAAAACCAAAGTAAAGTTCGAAGTATTGAAGAAGACTCACAGGAGCATGCTGACTTGAAGCTGCCATAAGAAAAGTGATGAAGGAAGTTTTGCCTGAGAAAAGACAGATAAGATGCTGAATTAGGAAAATTGACATGTGCGTAGCAAATGTCCAACATTCGAAAACACGACTCCGATGCAGGAAAACTAAAGAAGGTCGACGAGAAGGCAATCGTCGGCCTGTGTCCGAGCAAGCTCCGGTTAACAACGGATATGTCGCTATCCTGAATCTACAGTACAGATGTGTTTTCGTTGTTACGGTCTCCTCAATAACGAGCCTTGCACCATGCTGCTAGATACAGGTGCGACTAGGACAATTCTCGACCTTCCTTTGCCAGAACACCGGAACGAATTGAACTGACAACTTGAAGCTACGCACAGCAACAGGGAGCCAGCTACCGTATATGGCGAGCTACCGATTGAAATAATTTTGGGCAGCACTAAAGTGAAACATCAGGCACTTGTAGCGGACATCGAAGACGATGCAATCATCGGAATGGACATCATGAATTCCAGAGGGTTTGAATTGATTTCAAAGACGGCGTCCTACGTGTCAACGGAGAAGAGCTGGTACTTCATGGGAGAAGTGAAGAGTTGATCCGTGTGCTGTTGGCTGAAGATGTAAGCGTACCTGAGAGGGCTGAAACTATCCTGGAGGCTCGCCTGACGGGAGTGCGAGCAGTGGAGACGTGATGATGTTCGAGCCCAAACTTCATGATGAGAAAATTGACGAGGGATTGCCCTAGGAAAACCCTGTTACGTGCTGAAAAATTTGTACCGGTAAGGGTCATGAATGTCAATTACTTTCCAGTGACCTTAAAGAAAGGAACAATTTTAGGGCACTGCTCGTCAGTTTCATCTGTGATCCGGGGCGTACGAGGTACGATTAGCCAACCCAACAACTTGCCCACAGAACTAGAAAAATTAGTTGCCATCTCTTCCAAAGACATAAAACCAGCTCAACAGCCCAAACTAAGAGATTTAAGTCACAAAGTACCAAGACATCTTCGATACCGGACAAGGAAAAGGGGTCGAACTAATGTGGTCCAGCACAAGATTGATACTGGGGTGCCCGACCGATCCGGCAATCAGCAAGAAGACTTCCTCTGCCAAGAAGGAAGAGGCTGGCAAAATAGTCAGCGATTTGGGGAAAGAAGGAGTTATCGTACCGTCTGACTGTCCCTGGTCCGCTCCAGTCGTACTGGTGAAGAAAAAGGATGGATCGACACGCTTTTGTGTAGACTATCGCCAACTTAATAATGTCACGAAGAAGGACAGTTACCCTCTCCCGAGAATAGATGACACCCTAGACACGTTGGCTGGTTCCACGATTTTCTCGACCCTTTATCTGAAGAGTGGATACTGGCAAGTAGATCTTGCTTACGGAAGATCGAGAAAAGCCTGCTTCTACCATCGGCTCAGGATTGTGGCAGTTCACCGTTATGCCATTCGGCTCTGTAATGCTCCCGCCACATTCGAAAGATTGATGGAAACAGTACTGAAGGGACTCTCATGGAACACGTGTCTAGTGTATCTCGACGACATAATTGTGGTCGGCAGATCGTTTGAGGACCACGTGAAAAACTTGGAGGAAGTATTCCTGCGACTGAGGAACTCCGGATTGAAGCTGAGCCCTAAGAAATGCCATCTGTTCCAAAAAGAAGTACGATACCTCGGCCACGTTGTCTCTGGGAAGGAGTAGCAGTGGATGACCAGAAGATCAAAGCTGTTAAGGATTGGCCCATCCCAAAAGACATTCACCAACTTCGAAGTTTCCTTGGTTTATGCACATACTATCGCCGATATGTGCTGGATTCGCCAACATCGCTAAACCACTGACCATGCTCACGGAGGGCCAAACAAAGTTCCAGTGGTCGGAAGAATGTTAAGACTCATTCAGGAAGCTGAATGGAGCTTTGATCAACGCACACTGTACTGAGCTATCCCCTACCCAAAGGGAAATTCATTTTGGGTACGGACGCCAGCAACGTGGGACTTGAGCTGTCCTATCTCAGATCCAGGAGGGACAGGAGAAGGTCATTGGTTATTTCCAGCAAGACGCTTAGCAAACCAGAGCGCAATTACTGTGTCACCAGGCGAGAGCTGTTAGCTGTTGTAAAGGAGTGGAACACTTCTACAAGTACGTGTATGGAAGAAGATTCCTGTTGAGAACTGACCATGCAGCTCTCAAATGGCTCTTACAGTTCAAAAATCCTGAGGGTCAAGTAGCACGTTGGATCGAGAGACTCCAAGAATTCGATTTCGAGATCGAACATCGAGCCGGAACTAGCCATAAGAATGCAGATGCCTTGTCGCGAAGACCATGTCCAGATGATTGCTCACATTGCCGACGAGCAGAAGAGAAAGAAGCAACACTTTGTAGAACCGCGGCAATGGATGACAACTGGAATGACAGCAAGATCCAGAAAGACCAAGAGAGAGACCCCGACCTTGGCTTAGTCGTCAGCTGGAAGAAGGGCAATCGAAGACCATCATGGCAGGAAGTCGCAGGTTACTCGCCGGCTGTTAAGTCCTATTGGGCACAATGGAACTCTCTTATTCTGGACAATGGGATCCTGAAACGGGTGTTGGAGGCCGATATTGGTGGGGAAGACAGACGCCAAATAATTGTTCCCAGGAACAGAAGAGAGGAAGTGCTGCGGGAAATCCATGATGGAGTCGCCGGAGGACATCTGGGAGTGACGAAGACCCTGCAGAAAGTGAGGCAACGGTTTTACTGGGCCAATTGTCAAGCTGACGTCCAGGACTGGTGCAGAAAGTGCGCTGTATGCGCTGCTAGCAATGGACCTCGAATACGACCCAAGGCCCCGATGCGTCTGTACAACGTAGGCAGCCCGTTCGAGAGAATTGCCATTGACATCGCCGGTCCGTTTCCCGTATCCGACCACGGGAATAAATACATCCTTGTGGCAATGGACTACTTCAGTAAGTGGGCGGAAGCCTATGCCCTGCCCAACCAGGAAGCCATCACCGTCGCCGACGTCTTGGTGAAAGAGTGGATATGTCGATTCGGTATTCCAATGGAGCTGCACTCGGATCAAGGCAGAAATTTCGAATCCAACCTTTTCCAAGAAATATGTCTACTGCTGAACATCCGCAAGACAAGAACCACGGCCCTACATCCGCAGTCCGATGGAATGGTGGAACGGATGAACAGGACGATCAACCGCCACTTGTCCAAGGTTGTCTCTGACCATCAAAGAGACTGGGACCAGTATCTTCATTTGTTCCTGATGGCCTATCGATCCGCAGTACACGAGTCAACCGGTCAAACTCCTGCTAGTATTATAATGGGCCGAGAACTGCGACTGCCTTGTGACCTGAAGTTTGGGATACCGCCAGGACAAGACACTGCGGGAGAGGACTACGTCAGCAAACTTCGGCAGAGAATGGACGACATCCACGAACGAGTCCGGTTGAACATCCAGAGTGCCAGCGATAAAATGAAGAAGACCTATGACATCAAGGCCGACGCTGGAGGATTTAAGGTTGATGACCTGGTTTGGCTGTACAACCCCAAACGTCGTCGTGGACTATCACCAAAGTTGCGGAACTCGTGGGAAGGCCCGTATAAAATCGTGAAAAGGATAAACGACCTTGTGTACCGAATCCATAAGCCACCCGAGGGAAACCAAGGGTCGTCCATTTCAACAGGTTGGCCCCTTACGCTGGAAACCATGACCAAGTTCGCACCCTCAAGCCACCGGAGGATGATATGACGTTCGAGAAGTTTATGTCCTTGTATTCAAACGGGCAGAAAGTTCTACATGGGGTTACTAGAGAGGAGTCACGAGACCTTTCGAGGTGCCCGCTGACTACGCACTAGCGCACTGTGTGGCAGAAGATCTTCGAATGTCCAGGGCATCGCCGTAGTGTTCTCAAGAAATTTGGTCAACTCCAAACACTGCGGGAGCAGAATCCAGAAGTTGGTGGGGTGCTACAGTTGAAGAAAGGCCAGAGAAACATCTACTACCTAGTTACCAAGAGGCATTCCCAAGATAAACCGTCCTATGAAGATGTCTAGAAGAGTCTCACCAAACTAAGAGATACTATGGTGGACCAGAATCTGGCGGATCTAGCAATTCCAAAACTATCCTGTGGTATTGATGGGTTGGACTGGAGAGTCATAAGAAGTATGCTGGAGGCGATATTCAGATCCAGCGGCGTCAGGATTTTGGTTTGCTGTAACCCTCTTCCACGACCGATCATGAAGACCGTGGAGTGTTACTTCCATCGAACTTCACGGTGCAGATATGGGGAGTCATGCAGATATCGTCACACTCCAAGGATGAAATTTCGGGACGAAATGTCTTTAAGAAGGGGGCAATGTAACGAACCTAGGCCGGACCTGTCGCCTCACACGTTGCCATCGACAGCGATGAGATCATCCCCGGAGATATTCGAGAACCATCCAGTCGCTCTTCCGCGGAAAACAACGGTCAATATTGGAAACAATTGGAACATGCCGTCGCCAACTGCCGGAATTCGAAAGATCGGGAATCCTGTGACGGAGATAAATAGGTAGCCCTCCAGGTGGCAAGGACAGTCTGAACGAGCCCATACCATCGAGCTACACAGTGGCGTAGTAATATAAATTAAGTTGTAGATTAAGTGTTAAATAAATTAGTTAAACCAAGTTAAGTTTATTTACGTTACAATATTTCAACTGACATTTATTTGACACTAACTTGCCTTTTATGGCATTAATTTGTGATTGTCTTTTGTTTCCATTTTAGACTAGGAAATAGATAACTATTAATATTTGGAAAGGATCCATTGATGTAGTAGAGCACTGACTCACTAGTCTGCCAGGGCAGTCTAAGGGATTAGAGCCTTGGCTCAAAAGAGTAAAATTTTGCATTTTTTAATAGGCTTTTATTATCTTTACTTGTAACTAAATAACTCACAATGTAATAAAATTTCGGAAGTAAATATTCACCCACTTCCAATCTTCCGAATAATCTGAAATTTGTCACACATATCAAGGACCGATGACAATACAAGCATTTCATAATCATAATGTAATAATAATAAAAATATATTTTTCCAAACGCCAATAATCCTAACTCACCAAATGAAAGTATTTGGTTGCAACAAGATGGTGCACCCCCGCACTATGCACGTGATGTTCGCGAGTTTTTGAATAACTGTTTTCCTAGGAGGTGGATTGGTAGACGCGGACCGATAGAGTGGCCCCTAAGATCTCCAGATCTTACGCCACTGGATTTTTTCTTGTGGGGTTATTTGAAATCGAAGGTCTATGTAGATAGGCCGCAAAATCTACAAGAGTTGAAAAATCGAATTAGGATCGAAATTAACAGAATTACTCCGGAAGTTATTCGCAATGTGCAAGAGGAATGTGTCCGTAGATTTGCTTATTGTCAAGAGACTGGTGGATGGCATTTTGAACATCTTATTTAACTGTTCTATTTTGTTGGATATAAAGTTATTCTCTGATTGAAATAAAATATTAATTTTTGTTCACCCTGTAAAAAATATCTAATTAATTATTATCATTGCATGCAGTATTGAAAGGCCTTCCAGATGAGGTATCACAAGACATCTATTCCAATTTAAAAAAATTACCGATTACGTCACCATGTCAAAACCAGTGACATAACCTCTTTAGAATATACATAAAAAATCGGCATTTGAAAATAAAAATCGACCTATTTTAGGATTTTTGTCAAAAGTGCATGACTTGCGAAATATTGAATTTGTTCCATGATTTTGACGCGCACTGTATATCTGTTCGGTAATTTGCAACGGATTGTTTTATTTCAGAAATTAAAAGTTTCACGCAAAGGAGGTGCGATCATTGCCATTTTGCTATTGATCTGAAAAATTTACATATCTAGGGCTTTTGAGGAACTTTTTGAATCTTCAGCTAAACATAATATCATAATAAGATTTTTTTATATTGTCCAAGTCTGAAGCATTTTGAATTAATATATTTTTTATATATTTTAATATTATGAGAATAATGGACGCGCACTGATTCTTGACAATTTCAGAAGAAGATCAGGAGTGTTGGGTTTTGTTAAGTTAAACAAATTGATATTATTCCTTAGACATTATCTTCATAAATATTAAAACTTCAGAAATTGTAGAAGTGTCGAACAGAAAATAATGTTGAAAAAATATATATGGCGGCGGTGGCGAACTAACACTAGAGTCACAGATTGCGTTCTGAGGAACTAAGGGTTAGCAAGCCGTTTTCACGAAAATTCACATCGATTTTCACACGATCAAAATAATTTCCCTCTACCAACAATAAAAATTCGGAACCTTGATACCCGCGCCATCTACGAGAGAGAAGTATTACTTTCAGAGAAAAGTTGAGACAACTGTTTGAAGAGGTCAAGTAGAAAGTTTATATATTTTGAATTCCGGAACACTAAGGAGTGTGGGATGTGGGAGTCTAAGGTGAAAAAATACTATTCTATGTAATTTTAGCCAGACATTGAAGATATCTGAAAGATAGTCGATGGATCTTTTTTATATACGTCAAACCGATGAAGCTTAAAAAAGTTCAATTACTAATCCCGCCAGAGTAAAATGAGTTAATAGGAATACTATTATTCTTTCATACTGTGAAAAACAATATTAAAGCTACACATCATGAAAGTACCTACCTCGAAAAAATTTCATCGCGGATGAGAAAAGTTATCGGTTTATCATCAACAAATATTTCGATTGGAACGAGGCGCCAAAAGAGTAAATATGATACCTCAGTAACATGCAGAAAATGTTTAACTGATTGCATCTCGCAACTGGCCGAACTAAGTACAATTGGTATCACCGATTGAGATAAGGCGGGTTTTTCAAATGTATTACTTTTATATGATTAATATGGTATATATTTTGTAAGTGATCGATTTGCCATTCTTGTATTCCATATGAATGGTTGTATCGTATGAAATACAGGAATGACAAATCGATCACTAATAAAATATATACAGTAATCGATTCGTAGAATCTGTTAGTTCGTTCGTGGTTAAAATAAAGTTTCAAAGTAAATCTTTATTTCATGATATCAAGAACAAAATTAAACATCTTATAAAACAAGAATAATAAGTTGAACACTATAAAAACATATTTTATTGTATCTAGGACAAGGTACAACTACAGACAAAACAATAATAAATATCCGAAAAACAACAAAATTAAAAATATTTTTCAGTCGCTTATCATCAAATCAACCAAAATAAAAACAAATTACATTTACAACAAACCTTCAATAATTTTGTTAATTTATTAGCACAAAGGAGACCATGTACTTCGTACTTCCTCAAATGGTGATAGGAAATGGAAACTGATGGATGGAGTACCAGTTTGTGAAAAAATTTCTGCAACTGATGGATGGAAATAAGGTTTGTGAAAAGCACCTTATATTTTACCTTGCGAAAGAATATTTCGAGGAATTTCAGCGTCAACTCGAATAACAAAACATTCCATTTTCGATGTTGGGTTCATAATTCAAGTCCATGGTATAATTTCTATAATTAATTTTTCGATGACAACAGTAGAATTATTCTGAAATTATTACGTGGTTTGTCATTTTCTGACATATGTCGAAATTGGAAAATTATCATGTCGTCAGTCGTCTGTTGATTGCGGGCAGCGCCTCCATGCGCGACTGGCCGTACCAAAAACTTTATTTTTAATTTGTCTTTGGGGCTGCCACTACTTAAATTTCATGTTTGTTAGTTTTCAACTGTTATTTACCTAATAATCATATTATAATAATATTTAACAAATCAAATGTGCTATATGTTATTAAGTGTGTAACATTCTCTCTATTAGGAAGAGCATCAGCTTCTTTTACAAATAACTCAGTAAGTCTTTTTTAAAACGTTCATGTGTTTTTCATTGTACCCACAGTAATTTTTATTCCTGGCAAATTTGACATTAAAAAAAATACAAACAGGTTATTTCTCAATATTTAGAAGTTGTTTATTTTCCGTTTTCATACCTACCTACCAAATATGAATGAATTTTGAATATTTTTTTGTTTTCTTAACCTTACAATTTTTTGGATTATTCAAATTTCGTTAAATCTGAAAATGTAATGTAATACACTCATCTGCTGAAGGGATTTTTTCTGTGTAAAAATGCTTCTCATCGGATATTTAAAAAAAATATGCTAAAAAAATATGATATTTGATGCAAATGGCTTTAGTTTGAACATTCAACATAGCGGAATTTGCTTCATTATTTTTTTTTCACATACAAAAGGGCATTTCAGTTAAGTGCCATAACTCTGAAAATTTCAAATCAATTTGCTCATTAAATTTTTACGAATTGAATTAATACTCAAAAATTGATCATAAATCAAGGTTCTCTTGAGCTAAGAAGTATGCTAAGGAACCAATAGAATTGAATGTCATGGAAATTGAAATATAAAAGTGTTTATGACAGGTTCTCTAAAATTATGTAAGAGAAAATTTCATCAATCCCTCACTTGGACTTCAAAAAAACACTTTTGTCTACAGAGGTATAGCTCATACCCTCTGGGGACCCCTTACAAAAACCAATTGACGTTTTATTTGATGTATTGACGTATTTCAATGCTTTTTGAAAAATCTGACGTTTCTTGGCATATTAAATAAAAAAAACTAAAAGCGGGAATTTTTTTAATCTGCTTTCTATCTCTCACCCAGAGCACAAGGAAACTTTCAGTTTCCGGAGGTACTATGGGTTTGGAATATATTTGGGAAAAGATCAAGCAAGGATTTAATATAAAAAAATCCGATGGCACGTACAATCGGAATAGGTAGATTTTACAAACTATTACCTACTGACAAATGGATGAAGTTCCGATCTGTCAGATTTATTATAGTTATGTGCATCAAAGACTCGTATTAAAGAAGCATACCGGGTGTCGATGAATCTATTAGACAAGTCATAACTTCTAGAATATTAGGTGTATCAAAATGAGATTTGGTATAGGTATGTGGTATGTGAAGAAGAGAGTTTTCGCATATTTTCACTTTCCGATCACTTCCAGTTTCACCGGAAATGGCTCCGGTTTTGAATTTTCAAATGGAACCCCTGTATATTGTAACATTTTTAGATTTCTGAGACAATTCTGCATCAGAATGTGACATTTTAAAAAGTTTTTACGCCTATAAAATTTTTTTAGAGTAACTTTTAATATTGCATCTAGGTGATCGGACGTAAACTAATCTGAGGACCTCAGGTGATGTCTGACTAGTATGATAGATGACCATTTTTTGACAAGCACTTTCCGAAAAAAACATTTTTTGACGAATCTAACAATACCAATTTATTTGCGATTGGATTAAAAATAAGAACATAAATCAAATATTACTAAGAAAAATACTGGATAATAATTTATTTACTTTTGTCAAGTGTGCCATGGATAGCCATAATGCATAAAATTTTGCAGTAATTTTCATCAAGTCTTCTTTGGAAAACAGAACACTCATTTAAGTAATGACAGTGACATAAGCTTTATGAGCAGACAGTAAAAGTTTCTTAATTTTCGTTAAATTTCAGTTTAATTTTTCTTCAAAAGAATGTATACTCAAAGTGAAAAAGTAGATATGTTATTAATATTTGGAAAATGTCATTGAAATTCAAGAAATGCTGCTGAGTTGTATGCTCAGAGATATCTCAATCGGCAACGTCCAGCCCATCAGTATTTTCCGTATGTTGAGAATCGTTTTAGGCAAGAAGGAAATCGAGAGGCGGGACAGAGGTTTATCATGAATGAAGAGACTGAGATTAACGTTCTTGCTATGGTTGAGGTTGATAAAACGGTTTCTTCAATAGAAATCAGTCAAGAAATGCAGATAAGTCACGAATCCCCAAGAAAAGTTCTGAAAGAGCTCGGATATCGAGCATTCAAATATCAGTTACATCAACATTTGCATGCTGACGATGGCGACAGACGGGTAGTGTTTTGTGATTGGCTGCTTCAAAATCATAGAGTTAGCCCAAATTTTATCAACTTTATTTTATTTTCCGACGAATCACGATTTACAAATAATGGTATGTTCAATAAGCAAAATACTCGGTACTGGGCCCAACAAAATCAACATGCAATGAGACAGGGCAATTTTCAAGAAGGGTTTAGCATCAATGTCTGGGCTGGTATCGTTGTAAATAGAATAATTGGGCCAATATTGTTTCAAGGTCAGTTAACAGGAGTTAGGTACTTAGGTTTTCTTCAAAATGAAATCGAGGATCCTCTTAATAATCTACCTTTAGCAGTTTTACGGCGAATTCACTTCCAACAAGATGGAGCACCCCCTCATAATACCAGAGAAGTTCTTAATTACTTAATAGAGCATTTTGATAATCAAGTTATTGCAACGAATGGTCCAGTACGGTGAGCTGTACGCTCACCGGATCTCACTGTGCTCGATTTCTTCATTTGGGGATATGTTAAAGAAAAGGTTTACTATGCAATAGCCCCAGCCTCTCTTGAAATCTTAGAAGAAGGAATTCTACGGACATTTAGAAGTATAACGCCTCAAATGCTACGAAACGTGTTGAGAGAAACAATAATTGAACGAGCTGAAATGTGTCTTGAACAAGGAGGAATGCACTTTAAAAATGTACTACAGTGAAAGTAAATAAATTTTCATCCATGGCATACTTGTCAAAAATAAATAAATTATTATCCAGCATTTTCCTTAGTAATATTTAATTTATGTTCCTATTTTCAATCCAATCGCAAATAAATTAGTATCGTTAGATTCGTCAAAAAATCCTTCTTTCGGAAAGTGCTTGTTAAAAAATAGTCGTCATTTGAAAAATAATAGTCGGACATCATACTTTCTATCATACTAGTCACTAAAACTTTACGATTGTAATTTTCTGACATCACCTGAGGTCCTCAGATTAGTTTACGTCCGATCATGGCCACCTAGATGCAATATTCAAAGCGACTCCAAAAAAATGAAGTGGGCGTAAAAACTTTTCAAAATGTCACATGCTGATGCAGAATTGTCTCAGATATCCAGAAATGTTACAATATACAGGGTGTTCCATTTGAAAATTAGAAGCTGGAGCCCTTTCCGGTGAAACCGGAAGGGACCAGAAAGTGTAAAATATGCGAAAACTCTCCTCTTCACATACCATTCCCCTATACCAAATCTCATTTTGATCCACTTAATATTCTAGAAGTTATGACTTGTCTAAGAGTTTCATTGACACCCGGGTATATAGCGAAATCATTGAAAAATATGAACAATTTTAAACAACAATTTTTTTGTTTTGTGTTCACATTAGTGTAAAACTCTTCATATAGTAGCTGAGGGTAAAAAGACTCTATTTGATCAACACATTGTTACCTAATATTGGTATAAAATGATAAATTGAGATTTTTTTGTTTCAGTAGCCGCCATTTTGAAACTACGCAGGAGAGTTGGAAAATCTTCGTACTAATCCGAAAAAGAGAAAAATATGTTTGTGCCAAATTACACTATATTTTGTGGACCCCAGTTTGAGGTTAGATAAATTTCTACGTTTTGGCTCAATCTGCCTACTAAGGTGAAGTTACTTATGATTTTGGGACTTGATGTCGGGGTCTCAATCTGCCTATTCTCCAGGTCTCCACACTAGTTCTCTCTAAGGTATTAATCTGCCTCCTTCTTCGAGAAAACTGGGGATATTATAATGGTGGTGAACTATTTATCCTGGCTGAAATCAACGGAACGGAACTACAGGCGGTGCTTGGTTTGGCGTGAAGACGTGAGAGTAAAGGAACTCAAGAATTGGGTAGTAAGTGTGCATCATTGTGTTCATCGAGTTCTGAGATAGAAATCTAATATGTGCCCCGTTTCTTCACGAAATTTAGAAAGTGACGAGAAAGGGTCTAATGTTGTACAGCTGATGTTCGTAAATTCAGCTTGTCACTCGCTTCCTAGTTTATCCTATGTATGTCCGAAGACATTTGAAACATGGTATTTCGTATATTCCTTGGGACTCATTAGCTATAGTAAGTACCTTCGGAAGATCGAGGAACTTTTATCATTTGCTGTGAATGTTGTTCTACAGAGAAATATGTACGGCAAATAATTTTGTAATTATTTCATTGTAAATATATTTTTATTCTGACTATACACTGTAAGCGGTAGTAAAATGAATTAATTCACATCTGGGGTATCATGATCGGTAAGGATATATCGAATTTTTGACTAATTTCCATGGAAATTCTACCAATTGCGTGCGTCACCATTTCAGGACTTTCAAAAAATATATATTTGTCAATCATGGTTGCCAGAACCCAGAAATAAATTCAAATCAATGGTTCAAAATATATATATATATATATATATATATATATAATATATATATATATATATATATAAATTTATATATATATATGTATATATACAGGGTGTTTCAAAATTCGGTATCATGATTTCAGGAGCGTATTTTTCAGGTCAAAATAAGACTTGTTTTTCATAAACATGTGTCCGCAAACGATTTGTTACCGATCCACAGAGAGTTGAAGTTTCAAGATTTTTTTATTTTTTTCTTCATATATCTTCCCGTTCTTGCAATATTGAGATCAAATTTGAAACCTAGGTTATGTTTTAGGGTTTACATCATCCAGTATGCCGAGTGATTGTGAGAATTTACAGGGAGATATTTTTTCAGGGGTCAATCCCTTTTTCGCCCCATAAACTTTTTTGTAGTGGGCTGCTGGTGGATTCTAATATAAGCCATGAGTTTTTTGTTTTCTTCATACATTTTTTTTTGTCTTGTTATTTTCACGCATCTGTGCCCGTTATCGAGAAAAAAGTAAAATATTTTTTTGTAATTCGCTACATTTAATTAAAGTTTTTAACAAAAGGGGAGGAACCTATTATCACAATGAAAACAAAAAAACGCTACTTATTTGGTTTGTGATCTAAATTACAAGTTTCCTTGAACATTACCTAAAAATGAGAAACCTAACAAACCGTGACTTTTTATAAAAGGTGCTGGAAATGCCCTACTCCTTCTGCGATACAACCTTCCACTCTTCTTCTCATAGACTGCCGTACGCATTCTAAAATTCCGGGAGTGTTTCTTACGATGTGGAAGGCTTCCATAATCCGTTCAGTAAGAACTTCGATGGAAGGCACTGGTTCTGCACCATAAACTAGGCCCTTCACATGTCCCCATAAAGAGAAGTCTAGCGGGTTGCAATCTGAGGACCGTGGGGGCCAAGCAATTTGGACCTGCTCTGCCAATCCACCGATTGGGAAACACTGTATCTAAATAATCGCGGACGATGTCTCGAAAATGAGGGGGGTTCCCATCGTGCATAAATCACATTTGTTGACGAACTTGTAATGGCACGTCATCCACTAATGCAGGCAATTCGTTCTGTAGGAAGTTTGAATATGTGGCACCATTTAAAATTCGCGGTAAAATAAAAAGACCAATTGAGGTATCTCCTACTATTTCCGCCCATATGATAACGCTGAACTGTTCCTGGTGTCGAGATTATCTGATCATGTGTGGATTTTCTAGTGCCCAAATATGACCTTTGTGGTAATTCACTACTCCGTCGCGTAAAGTGAGCATCGTCGATAAAAAAAATACGAGATAAAAATTCAGGATCCCTAGTACAGTTGCACAGTATCCATCGGGAGAACTGCCGTGGAAAATATCGCGGAAGCAAACCTTGGACGCGCTGGATATGATATGAGTATAGCATGTTTTCGGGTAAAACCCTCCAGACAGAATGGGAAACATCAAAATCCCGTGCTATTTGTCGAGTACTCATACCAGGCCATAAGCAAAATGGATGTCAGCCAGATGTTCAAATGAATATGGTTCATTTTCCATTTTAATGTTAAACAAATACACGATGAGACATCCACCAACTTTCACATAATGTCACATGCTTCAAAACAAACCTAAACTTCAAAATGAAAATAGGAGTCAAAGCCCATTAATTCCCTTTTTCATTGTTTGGTTGAAAAATGTAATAGGCGAGATCGGCAGTTTTTGGAAAAAAATACCACAATGTCCAGAACGATGAGAAAAGTGGTTGGATTTTTTAAAATTTTTTTTTTCAAAGTATTTTTTCCAAAAAAAATTCCCAAAGAAATGTTCCTGTTTGAACCCTGCGGAAACCGCGCCAGGATGTGGACATAACAAGTTCAGAACTATGGCCGATCACCGAGTCGCCAAGCGTAATTCATAACATTTCTTTACAATGTAAGCAGGCTGAAAAAGTAATGACACAGCACTCGGTATCTATAAATATTATTTGAGAATAACTAAATCAAGAACAGCTATCAAATACGAAGCCTCCATTTCAATATAACACATGTTGACACAAGTTTCGTGTTATTCATAGGATAAAACAGAATAACATTTCCTCAGAAGTTTCGCACAATAATGACACTGGCAACTCGTCGATCACCGAGAGTGCCAGGATTTACAGCGTTGCCAAGTGTTATTCATAATATTTCTTTACAATGTGAGCAGACCGAAAAAATAATGACATAGCACTCGGTATACATACATATTATTCAAGAATAACTAAATCAACGGCTATCAAATACGAAGTCTTCTTTTCAATATCACTTATGCTGACGAATATCTGTTTTATTCATGGGATGGAACAGAATAACATTTCCTCAGAAGTCCCACAAAATAGTGACACTGGCAACTCAAGTAAATACCAAATCATTGGACATATGACGTCAAGAGAAGCGGCAATAACGCTATGTTTGAATGTTTCACTGTATTTGAGGGTTTTAGAGCAGCGTTTATTCGAATATTACACAATATCTTATAGGAAAAACTATGCACAGATAATATTTTATCGATATATTTCAAATTCAAGCACATATGAGGCAAATTTACGAGTTTGTGATCTCGCCTATTAACTCTAACGAATTACAAAAAATGATTTTACTTTTTTCCTCGATAACGGTCGCAGTTGCGTGAAAATTTATGAACAAAACAAAGAATTCATTTCATATGTTAGAATCCACCAGCAGCGCATTACAAAAAAGGGCTTGACCACTGAAAAAATATCGCACTGTAGATTCTTAGAATCACTTGGCATACTGGATGATGTGAACCCTAAAATTTAACCTATGTTCCAAATTTGATCTCAATATCGCAAAAACTGAAAGAGCTATGGGTAAAAAATAAAAAAATGCTGAAACTTCAACGCTCTGTAGATCGGTGACGAAGCGTTGCGGACACATGTCTATGGGAAAAAAGTCTCATTTTGACCTGAAAAATACGCCCTTGAAATCTTGGTACTGAATTTTGAAACACCCTGTATATGGATGAATATGGCTACGAAACTGAGGTCGTGCTATTTTTTATTATTTACACTTCACTATCACTATACAACTGTACTCTGGTGATTGGATAAATAAACTACAGTTCACCACTGATATATCACCAATGTATTATTACCTGTCCTCTTGCGGTACGCTCGACCTTTTTATTATTATATAATCGTGTTTGGAACCCAGAAGCTTCTGGCACCTGCTTGTCGGTTCATGGAAACAACTCGATGATTCCATGCTTGTTTCGAAAATTCCCAACTGTTACGTCGTCTGGCGTATAATAATCGTGCAATGGTGTACTGTGTTACTTTTCGTAAGACTGTCCCCCTTCGTCCCGATCAAAAGCAATTGTTCTCCATGGACGAGCTTCAAACTTTCCAGGTGAACAACCTTCATCTTAGTCCTAAGGGATTCTGTAAACCACACCTTCTCCTTTTGGTTGCTTGATGATCCGAACACCAACCCAGGGCAGTCGAAGTTCCTGTCCGAAAATAATGCTAGCTAGAGTAATCTTGGTGGAATCGTAGATAACTAATCTGCATGCCATCAAAAATAGTAGTAGGTGTTCCAGTCCGTTTGATGTTTTCCCACTAGCTCGGAAAAATGTTCTTCCATAGTTTGGTTGAATAACTTTTATTCGAAATTCCTTCCTTAGTTGAATGTATATCTAATTGCACCTACAAAAATAGAACAGGGAAACTGAATTGAAATTCCTTCCTTGGTCGGAATGTAGCTCCATCGGTATTCCGAATCTTGAGAACATGTTGTCCACCAATGACCTGGCTACTGTGGATACTTCCAGGACTGGAATGGAATAGGCTTCCACCCATTTACTGAAATAAACCATGGCAACGTGGATGTATTCACAGTAAAGGGCCCAACTACATCAATGGCAATCCGTTCGAATGGGCGCCTACGTTCTATTTCTTCATCTCACCCCTGGACCTTGTCTTGGAACCTTTGGTGGCACCACATTCTGGACATCTTCTGCACCAGCTTTCATCGCCTCAACAGTTAAACCTCTGCCTAATCTTATCCAAAGTCTTATTGATGTCCTCCTAAATTTCCTTTGAGACTTCACCTATCCTCTTCCTGGGCAAAACCAATTAGGAAATTGACGACCTCCCAGCAGCTGATTCCCATACCCGTTGAGTAATCCATTTTCCACAACCAGGGAATTCCATTGTGCCCACATTGCCTTGAAGATGGGATGTCTGTCCGAAATATCTCCACAGGAGGGTCTGTCGGTTCCGTCCTGTTTCCAATGTAGAAAGTCCTTAATGTTTGGATCGGCTTTCTGGTCATGTCTCATGTCTAGTTGTCCCCAGGTAAGAGCCTCCTCGTTCGTCTGATGCTGACAACTCCTTCTCGGGAACTTGTTTTCTGTCTTTGCTCGGATGTTGTAAGATGCGGTCTTCTAGACAAGACATCTGCATTAGTATTTGGTAGTTTCTGGTGATGTTCGGTATTAGCGTGTTTAGTCTTTTTCCTGAGGGGTGGATTAGTGATAATTCTTCTAACTCTGATGATTTGGATGACCTTAGGAGCTTCGCTTCCACTAGCCCGTATGCTTCTAGATGTATTGGCCAATCCAGTTTCTTGGCATCTGCGTGTAGACTCACTAGACGATCCGGTCCTCGTCAATCAGCAGGAACGTGCGGGTGTTCTCCAAGGTGATATCGATCGTGGTGGCAATCTCACCTTACAATTCCTTACAATCTCTCTGGAAATGTCCGCTCCTTCCACATCTGAAACAGCTTCCTCTTATTTCTTCTGGTGATCCGGACCTCGTAGGAGAGTGGGAACATAGTGGTGTCCTCAAGAATGATGACAAACATTTTTCACCGCTAGATGGCGCCACCTTTCATGATACGTATAGGGCTCGATGGTAATGACACGCGCGCCGGAAAAAACATGGCTGCCTCCAAGAGAAAAAAACATGGTGGCCTGCTATTAGAGAGAAAAAAACATGGCTGCTGCTAAGAGAAAGAAACATGGCTGCCACTAAGAGCAATAAAAAACATGGCTGCCTGTCATTGGAAAAAAATATGATTAAACATTTTCCGATGTCAAAAGGGCACTAGTAGCTAGTTCGTTATTACTTCGTGCGGGTACTCTAACAAGACAACTGCATACATATCATACTCGATTCATCAAAAAACAAAGAAATGTCGAAACCTGGGTTCAAACCAGGGACCTTTAGATTATGAGTATAACGCTCTTCCAACTGAGCTATTTCGACTAATGAATTGTTCTCTAAACACACACTCCAAGAAAAGACAGATGTTTTTTTCATACATTTTATTTAGGTAATTTATCATAAATCCATTTATACAAAATATCGACATTACGAAGACTACAAGAACGCTCCTTCTGTTGATGATGCATACAGGATGCTGTGTTGTCAAATGTGGGAACCATTTACCAGATGTCGTCCAATTCTTCCAAATTTACTATTTCTGCAGCAATAGTCAATTGTTGAAGAGTCTGGAGCAAAAAATATTTCTTCTGGTGTCCTCGTACATAAATCATATTGACGTCACAGAGGTTCTGCTTAAGGATCGAGGTATTCAATAAAACCTGAAGAATATCGTAATACATGAACGTTCTTCTCCAAATAGACCACATTCCGTTTGTCTCCTTTACTCATCGAGGAAAAACATTGGTTTGGCAGTATTAAAAAATTGTTTCATTGATCTACGGTTCTGATGGCAATCTCTTTGGCTGGAAGACGCCATCAACGACGAATGCTTGGATATCAATGAACGCTACTCTCATTGCGACGACGACGATTGGCAGTAAACTAAACTCTCGACAGACATTCAATTAAGTTTCTAATAATTCCGCTAAGTGGGAGGTGTTCGATGATGGTGTCGTGCACGATGACGCAATAGGTTCGGGTATTGTCGAAAAAACCCGCCGATGCCTCGATCTCCAATTTGACATCGACACTGGAACTTTTGATGCTCTCGTCTCTTCTGGAACAATCGATGACGAAAAATGTTTTTTTTATTGGTGCCCCTTTTTACCCATTTAAAGCACGCCTCAGCGTGTTTAAATCGAACTTTAAAAAACGCGCGTTTTTTAAAGGTATCCATGACAACATCAACAAATCGAGAAACGTGAAGTCTAAATGACAAATTTTTTATTATTGATCTGACAGGAGTACCTCGTAACGTCAAATACAATATTACTCACAATTCGTTCATTTATATGTGCTCCTCCATCCATTTGATGAACTTTTCATATTCTTTTTTATATATATCACTGGATTTTCGCGGTATTAACCGCGATTCTGCCTCACTATTCAAAAAATCGATATTAGAATAATTCATTTTTGAGCTCTGGTGACAACAAATATTGATCTTTGGTAACAAATTGCAAATGAATGTTTTTCTCATTTCCATGACAACGAAAGGTATACTGATATCACATCACGAATTCAACCTTCTTGCATTATTAGTTCTTATTTCTATTTTTTGTAGTAATAATACCAGTATATATGATTTCAAAGTGCACCAATAAAAAAAAATAACGTAAAGTATTCGTGGATAACTGGTCTTAAAAACACTTGCTCTATTTCGAGCACTCCGGCTGCGCCGTCGTGCTCGAAAAATCGCGCGTGTTTTAAAGCCCTTTTTATCCACTTATACTTTAATATACTATTATTTGCAAAGTCGGCATAAGATAGAAGGGGATTGTGTAGCCGAATCGAAATTGCGTGTAATTGTGATAGGCTTGCGAAAAGCCTCCTTCGCTGAATTGCACATGCAACTTTTCCTTGGGGTAATTTTCTCCGTTCAGCGTCAAAGTAATATTTACGATATTTATGTTACCGAATGCGGTGGGATCATTATTGGTGCTGTTATGATCACGATTTTTCTGGAAGCATACAATAAGGTATCGGGGACTTTCGAGAAACGAGGAAATATTCACTGCCCACATTTCGGTGGTGGAACCGATCGTGAGAGCTGGCAAAATGTGCAAGTCCCATTTTCTAAACGTAATCAGAATGGGGCTGTCCGCTTTGATGCCTTTCAGCAGCTGCAATTTGATGGCATCGCTGGGATATAATCGCTTGATTTTCAGCTCAATATTTATTTAGAATTTAACTTCTGTAGGTATTATAGCACCCTTCTTCTCGTCAATTTTGAAACATTCATTATCGTTCCCAGCTCTGACCAATCGTATAGTGTGTTTTCCATAAGAAACGCATTGGTAGCCATTGAAAATGTTCAAAAAGTGTCTCAATGACATGTAGGTGAAATGACGCCCACATTGGGATAAGCCCAGCCAGAGTTGGAGAGGAGTTCCGTATCTTCGTTGGTGTAGCACAAGAAGCCTCTGACTGTACTCACGATACCCACATCAGTATAGTCTCCAATTCCTTGCCGTTCTGCTAGTAGCTGGCCGATTGAAACATGAAAGCGCCAGAGTTATTTACAAACGTCACTCTCCCATCCCCTTGAATTCTCGATACATTCCGCCAATGTACAAAGCATCAAAGGCATCCGATTGGTTGATTTCGATGACGTCATTATTTCGAAATGATTTGACATAGGGGAAATACTTTCTCCATTCCACTTTCTGTATTGTTTCGCCCATTTGTGGTTTTCGGAAAATGTTGAACACTTGACTCGACAACATGATGACTGAGAGATTTCAGGAGCGGTATATATTCTGAAGACAGCTGGCGAATCGTTGTCGTGTATGTCTTGGTGAAGACTAAACCCTCGAATGTAGATGTAGCACTTCCATCTATTTTCAGTACCATAGCTTCTTCGTCATTCCAAACAAACAATAATTTCCTCTCCTCGAAAATCAATAAACTGAAAATTTTGGTCCAACACTCTTAGCGTAATGTTATCCAATTCACATTGATGATGGATAGGCAGGTATATGAGATGATCAGAGCAATATCCACAGTCATTGTAGGTGAAGTTAACCACACTAAACATATCAGTCATCTTCTCTTGAAATAGTTACCTCAAAACAACGTTTTCAAAATTAATTCAGTAAAAAAGTGAAGTTGGTCCAGTAAAGTGAAAGTGTTCACGAAACATATGTTATCCGTGAGTAATAAGAGCATTTTTAATCATTATTCACGTTATTTGTGAATCGCTAGCCACTGTTATTATAAATACTGATGAGAAATTTGGCTGTGCGCTATTTCACGATAAGCCAAAAGTATATAGTTGTAGTGACTGACTAGAAATTATGGATGATAAAATCAAAGAAATTCTAAGCGAGATAAAAAATAGCAAAATTGAGCTGAAAAATTGTATCGAAGCTAGCGAAGCCAACATTCTGCTGAAAATAGAAGAACTGAAGTTCAGAGTTAACCACCTAGAGGAAGAAAATTTATATATCAAGGAAAAAATTGAGAAGTTAGAAAGAAAGGATAGGGAAAGTAATATTATTGTTTTCAGATGGTCCGCACCGAATGAAAACATTACTTTGGACTTTATTTGTACTGAGCTCAAAAACCTAGTAGGAGTCGAAGTCGAGGAGAAAAATATCAACAACTTTTATTGTCTTGGAAAAAAAGCAAATCGTCCAGTGAAAATAGAATTCATATCCCATCTCAAGAAAACTGAAGTCATCAGAAATTCCAAGAAACTGAAAGGAAGCACTTCTGCAATAGCTAACGATTTAACTGATCAACAACGCAGCGAATACCAAGAACTAAGAAAATACTTGATTCACAAAAAGCACAACAACAGAAACTGTTATATCAGGGGAAATAAACTTATTGTTGGTAACAAGGAATATACCTTACAGAATCTGCAAGAATCAGAACACCACGCTGTTAAATCAAACAGTACCCCAGCAACCCCAACTCAGCCACTCATTTTACATGAAGAAGAGATTGAAAGACGAACCCAACTACAACCACCAAAAAATGCCAAAGGTACTCGAACAACAAATCACTTAAGCGACACACCAAAACCCACTGGAAATACAAGGAAAGAAGCGAAGCCAGACAAAAACATCTCAAGATTGCGTTCTAACTCACAAAGAGTAGCGAAGTAACAACTCAAACTTATTTCAATATGTTTTCACCTTTTTTCTCTTTATCTTCAGCATATCATCAAAAAAGATCTTTATAATATTCCATCCTCTATATCACACACAACATATATGGGTACTGTATACACAAAATGGACCCATTCATAAGAGAATATAAGAACGAACCAATATTAGCAAAAGTAATTTCAGATATAAGTAGCAGACTTTGTCTCAGATGAACCAACTCCATTCAACATAATACACTTTAACATCAGAAGAAGAATGGATGAGATGATTGTGTTTTTGGATAGGCTCTCACCTGAATTTCGAATCATTGTACTTTTGGAAACATACCATGTGTATGATTTTGATATATTGAGAATTGATGGCTACACCACATTGTACAATAAACGAAAAATAAAACCATTTCGGTAAGTATACCTCGCTGTGACAAAACAATAGGGCAACGTCACTGCGATTTTATTGCACCAAAACTTTACAGTTTAATGCCTATTGAAATCAGAAATATGCAGAGCTTCAATGATTTCAAGAAAAATCCAAAAATGTGGATTTTGGATTATGGAAGAAAAAAAATACACGATTTTGTGAATCAAAGAATTAATCAATGTAACAGCAAAATACACATCACAAATGGTTCAGTACATTATCTTATATTCTTCGATGAAACAATGAATGGTCTACTTGTCCTTTAATTAATTCTTATTATAGTGTATTATGTAAATCTGTATGTGTCTATGTATATACCTAAATATATGCACATATGTAATTACACGTTTGCTCATAGCACTCCATCTGCTATTTATATTTATAATTATAATCATTTCATCACAAATTATGATTATTCTATTCTTTGTTAAATTATTTATCATTACTAATTTTCATTTATATCTATCAATTATACAACATAAAATCATCTGAAATCACGTACAAGCGATGGTTCCCTAGGAACTAAAGCTTCTGTGATATTCACTGTTTATTTACATTACCTCCATTATACACTCTGTTGTACTTTTTGTATGTGAATAAACATTATTATTATTACATTATTATTCGGAGTTTCGTATATGGCGTAGCCGGAGTCAGCGTCTATGGCAAATTCGTATATCGTACGAGAAGGTCTGTCGTTGTAGAAGGCTCCAGACGTAATATTACTGTCGACGTGAATCATTCGTACTTGTATGATATTGACTGGTCGAACTGATGCGTGATGAGTGTTGGGTGCAAAATTTTCTAAAGTTGAAATAAACAATATTTTCTGAAGTTGAAATAAAGAATATTTTCTGAAGTTGAAATAAACAATATTTTCTGAAGTTGAAATAAACAATATTTTCTAAATTCTAGAATAATGAATATAGTCACTAGTTTAACAGCAGCAGCAGCAGCACAGGAAAGGCAAACAATAGGAGAGGAAATACAATATACTACACACAAACTAGTTATAAGTTTCAAATCTCTGAGATGGATAAATGCCCCCACGGCATAGTATTGAAGGGTTCTCTTATCGTCATGCTATCTTCGACTGTTCGATGCTGAACGAGTTATGGGCGAACGATCGGATGGTTCGTTGAGTAACGGTTTTTTTCTTTGAAATCTCAAACACTTCAGATGATCTTCAAAAATAATTTTATTTTTGATTACGTCAAATTTAACCCCCCTTGGTTTTTCAACAACTTCACCTCCGTGAACTTTATAACTACATTTTTTAACGTAAACCTACGGAATTTATGATAATTTCATCGTTCGCTTCATCCTTCATCAGACCAGGGACCTTTTCATTCAATAATTGTATACCATATTTATTGTCTTATGGATAATCTGAGGTATCGAACTTGGATGAATATTTTTTATCACCTCTACATACGCATCATCGCAACATAATTCATGAATAAACCTATTCGTGTACAATAGCTTGCATTCTTTCGCCCCCACAGTGGGTAGCAAAAAGTTGTAATGGAAATTAAACATGCACGTTTTGTAGATGTCCAAAATAGTAATTCCGATGGTCATGGGTTTGTTGAAAACTAACTTCGCCTTTCTCATTTCGATCGCCAACAGATCGTCATCGAAAACGGTTCGACTTTGAAAGCGGGGGCTAGCAATGAGATTTTTTGCACCATACCTGCCCAGGTATGGAGAGACTAATTTCACGATTCTGTGCAACGAGATGTTCTCCATGGTTTCGACGAAAACTGCATTGTTTGCCAGTTTGAATTGGTTTTATTTGAGAGAACTTCTACCTGCAGTCCTTAGTCGAGTATTCAGCTCGATGTAGGGCCGCAGCCACGATGATTGTCGGAATTTCAGTTTTTTGTGTATCTTCGTCAGTCTAAGTTCAAGTGCCTATTTCGAGTTACGATAATGTAGAATATAGTTTTTTTATCGTATAAAGTACCCATTAGTTCATTCAATTTATTTGATGGTGCTCGATGTTCAGGACAAAACGGAAAATCGCTATGTTTATCATGCAATCTCTCAGGATATTCCAGATTCACCTCCAAGAAATACCTCTCCGAAGTATCGTCAGGTATTGTTGTATTGGTATTACGTCATTGTTCGTGTCGTCAACCCAAGTGAACTCACCCAGAGGTAAATTTTCCGACATTGCCTACCCGTACAAGTTATTAACGTCCAAATAAAGAAGATACTTTGACGGTTTCTCAGGATCGTATGTTGTCATATACTTGTTGTTCGCTTCACCTAATCTATCAGAACAAACTGAAATATCTCCTCTTATCACCTTTTCAATAAACATTACCATGTCGACATCTTTCAAACTTTGCAACTTACACCGAGTATACTCCAACATGCAATCCCAAGTATAGCCCGGCATGGTATAGTACCACGCAGGATCTAAACCGTAAGTTTTCATGTCGACGTCCCGGACATTTTCCATGAAGTCAGCCAAAAGTAAAATGTTCGTCTTCATTTACAGGTCAGAGTAGTCACCAAGTGTTGTCAAACTGAATTCGCTCCATACGTTTTTTGCGTGAGTATACTGTTCGTCAGTGATGTCGCAATCGTAAAATTTGTTATAGAAATGTTTTTTCGATGGTAGTTCGGTCATGTCCAATTTCTGTATTGAGTCTACAAAGTCGTACGGAAAAACCCCCTTGCTTGTCACTAGTGAAAATTGTTTGTTATTTTTAAATTCCCGCTTCGTAATATGGAGATCATTCACACTGAGCGTGCTCACCAACTCATCGAGATCTGCGCCCATGAAACGATAGGAATCGATAAATCTTAATTTGATTGTCGTGTCCCGATCATATTGGGTGAATGATATGTACTTTTCCTTGTTGACAGGGAGAATGCTTACGCGCCCCCTTTCAGCAATGTCCCTGAATATGAAATGGCTGTCGTAGCCCAAAAGATTGTGAAATGCGATAGGTACTATGAATAATTCACGGAAATTCAAATTACGGGGGGCTTGATGAGCAAAACCCCTAAATTACCCATGAAGTGGCAGGGTCACGAGCAATAATGTCTTTTTTGACAAAAGGTTTCATGCAAATGTGACATACCAATGCATTGATGGTATTTGGTCTAACACTCATTGGTACTATATTCTTGAATTTTGATTCAACAAATTCGGCAATGTCAGCCATTTGATCTGCAAACCATTGCATAGAAACTGGACCTCTATAGCTCTCGAAACGAGAAAACCCGTCATCGTCAGAACATTTCAAGTAGTAGCCTGCACTGAATGCTTTATGTTCCTGATATTTTCTAGTTTTATCTGATATGCTGTCACTACATTTTTCTAAAATAGATTCGAAATCTGCGTAAATAACAAACGGTTTGTACACATGGTTACGAAACTCCACATAATCGTATAACGTATAAACATAATCGTATAAGACATTTTACATTCATTAATATTTTCGCTGTATGTTCAGTTATTTTTTGCTGACTTAAAAATAATTTAAACATCGATCACAGAAAATGTTCTTTCTATAATCTTTATTGAGTTGACTTGACAATGATCGTGACATATTCTCCATCCAGCAAAAGTGATATTTTATAGTAACATTTTTGTCATCATTATTAGGTGGAGCTTCGTAATCATTCAGTTTGGGGAAATATTTATTCTGTACAATTAACAAATTAACGTGACAATCCTGCTTTTTTTGAGTCAAACGTGCAGGCGCTACTACATAAAATGCCTTCAGGTTAACTTGGTTTATCTCCAAAGCGTACACGTTCACAGATTTATCATTAGATTCCTCGAATTTGACGATGCGATGCAGAGACATTGGCGTATCCTCAACTTTCAATACAGTTTTATAATGGGGGTATGATAAAGTACGTTCTCCATTTTTTTGCAGGGTACAGCGCACTTACAACAGACCAGTAGAAATACATCTGATCAGAATTTTGAATATTTAGACATGATGAATCATAGACAAGACAACAGTGAACAGTGCACACGTGAAATTGTAGAGCTCAACCAGTATGTCTTTTAAGTGCTATAAAACCAAAGTATTAAGTTATTACGTTTGTAAAACATGTTCAGGTATTTATCACAAGAGTTGCTTGACGAAAAAAAAAGATAAAATTCGATACCTGAGTGGAAACATTATTACCTGCTGTAAAGACGATTCTATTTCTGAAGAAATAGAAGAAACCAGTTTTCTGGAAAAAACAATAAAGACATGAATAAGTATAGCCTGGCGAGAGAAAAACACATCCAAAAACTGAAAGAAGAACATGAATCTTTTTTACAAGAAGCTGTGAAATCGGAGACTGAAATTAATTTTTTAGTCCAACAACAAAAAGGTATCATTGAGGAAATGCAAGACAAGATCACAAAACTACAGGAAGAAATTGATAGATATAAAGAAGAAACAAAAAACTTCGGTACACAAACAATAAATGAATGAATCCAAAACAAGTACACTTCTTCACCACTTAATACATCTTCTGGATATTCCAGTGGCGTAGAAAGAAATAATTTCAGAAACACAGGAGTATGGAAGCAAAATGCAAAAATAGTAAATCGAAGGCGGAAATAATAATTGAAAAAAGAAAAATTATTCTAGTTTCGGGTCAAAATGGAAGAATCATGGCAGAATACCTAAAGAGACTAGCTGGTGAAAATTTTCAAATCCAGTCTATTGTGAAACCAAACTGCTGTGATAAAGTGCTGATGGACACAACTCTCGAGATCATCAGAAATCTTAGCAAAAATGATATAATCATTTTGTGGTTCCAAAACTATATCTCAAACATAAGAACCCTGAATGAGATTCTATCAAACAAGGCCATGTTGCCTCAAATCATCTTCATAACAGAACCTTACAGATACGATGTGAGAAATATAAATAGGGTGATATACAATAGCAATTTGGCACTGAAAAAATATTTACATGAAGCAAAAATGCTACACAATATAGTAGAATGCAATGGAGTGGTCAGAAGAACTAACTATAATACTGATGGCTACTCACTCAAAAAATCAGGAAAGTGTTCTTATGTAAGGCTACATCATACAGAAACCCACTTCACTTTGACTGAGGAAACTGCGAAAACCGCTCACCCATCTGAAAACATACACGTTCAATCAGACGAGCCAGCTGATCATATACTTTCCCAAACAAGAAAAGAGCAACCAATTATTAGCGATGTTAATACTGAACACATCTACCCGAGATTGTCCCAGGTATCGTTTTCCACAGACCAGTCAATAAATGCCGACTAAAATTCTTCTAGTTCATTAGCTGAAGAACTCCGAAATGTTGATCGAGGAATTGATGTAACCAACCCAAACTTAGATGGTGATTTTTTATTACACGGGCACTTCCACAATAAACCGGAAAATATATGAAGGGTAATGTAAACTGTGAAATTTTCCAAAAATTTGTCATGTTAATGTGCAGGGATTTGTAAATAACTATATCTCAATCGAATTGTTTGTGAAGACTAATAATATTGACGTCCTTTGCTTATCGGAGCATTGGCACATGGATAACCATCCCGTAAACAATTTATATTTTGGTAACTATGAAATGGCTTCTATCTATGCAAGAAAAAATAGAAAACAATGTGGTGCCCTCATTCTAGTTAAAAAAGGACAAATATTTTCCGAATTAGAACCAATAAAAAGGCTATCAATTGAATCTGAAATTGAAATATGTGCAATTCGCTTCAGCATAAATGACACAAAAGTTGCTGTTGTAACAGGGTACAGACCACCAAGCGGTAAAATTAGTACCTTCATGGAAAGTCTAACACAAGCACTCCACCTTGCATCTGAACGTTCTGACTTCACTGCTCTTTGTGGGGATTTCAATATAAACTGTCACAAATCGGATTTAAATACCAAACTGCTGTCTGATATTTTCAATTCGTACCAGATGAGCAAAAATCCTCAAGGTGCAACTAGAATATTCACATATAAAACTGCACACACTAGTTCAACATGCATTGATTACATGGTGACCAGCCTTCCCCAATCAAAATTTGAGTGCTATCTAGTGCAACCAAATATAGCTGATCACTTGGCTCATATCCTGGTATACCAAGAAAAAAATATTTCAGAGAAAAAAAAAATTTAATATCATCTAACATGAGACGTAGTTTATGTGATGACAATATTGCTGAATTGCAAAATCGGTTAATTTATGAGGATTGGACTCTAATATACCATTAACAAATAGACGAAGCATTCAATTATTTTTATAACATACTGCTTTGGTGCTTCGATGTATCCTGTCCAAAGAAGTAGACCTACATGAAATCCAACCATAAAAGTTGGATAACTCGTGATATCATCGATGAAGGAAAAAAATTGAAGGAAATGTTCTGGCTTCTCTCTAACTCCCAAAAAGCTGAAACTCACTTGATTGAACAGTATAAATCAAGTTCGCGAAAGCACAAACAAAATGTAAAGTTGTAAAAAAAAAATATTTTAATTCTCAAATAAACCAGTCAGAAAACAAAACTAGAGAGACATGGAAGATTATCAATGAAGAACTAGGAAGAAACAAAAATAAGTTAAAAAAATCAATATCCCTTGAACAAGATGGTGGGTTAAAAACAGACCCAGATGGAGTGTCAGAACTATTTGCTGAATACTTTTTAAATGCAACAGAAATTTCCGTGTCAAATCACTTCGGGCAAAACTTGTCTTTATCCTGTACTGTTACTGAAAATGTAAATATAATTCAACCCTTTCAATCCCATTCAATCACTGAATATGAGATAATAAAAGCCCTATCCGAAATGAAGAGTAAAATATCGGCAGGCTTCGATGAACTCTCAATCGTCACAATTAAGAAAATATTACCTGCCATTATTGTACCATTAACCTACCTAATGAATCAATCTCTAATTCAAGGATACTTTCCAGAAGTTCTGAAAAAATCACTCGTTATACCTGTACATAAAAAAGGTAATTCCACCGAGATGGATAACTATAGGCAAATATCCTTGCTCTGCTCCTTATCCAAATTATTAGAAAAAGTTGTAGCCCTCAGAGTTATAGATCATTTGGAAACAAATAAGCTTCTATGCACGCCTCAGCATGGATTCAGGAAACATAAATCTATAGAAACAGCTTCCTATAACCTCCTGAATTTTATATACACAGAAATTGATAGTAATAAATATGTGATCTCACTATTTTTCGACTTATCAAAAGCATTTGATACAGTGTGCTCTGAATTTCTCATCAATAAACTATCAATGTTCGGGTTTCCACGAAATATGATAAATTGGATAGAATCCTATATGACAAATAGAGATATGGTCGTAATCTGCAATGGATTGTCATCTGAGTCGAAAACTGTTAAACTCGGTGTGCCACAAGGTTCTGTTCTAGGACCGTTACTATTTCTCCTCCTTGTCAACGATCTTCCTCAACACATAATGGGAGGCTATGTTACAATGTTTGCTGATGATACTACGATAACTATATCGGGTGAAAACGCTGAGCAACTCATCAGCAAATCAGAACGCATTATTGATCAGTTCAGCACCTGGTGCCAAAGAAATAAGCTCATTCTAAATACTTCAAAATCGATCAGTGTTAATTTTCACTTCAGACGAAATATTCCAAATGGTCTATGCCCAAACTATGATATTCAAGCTTCTGAAGAAATAAAATTTTTGGGTACCTACCTAGACGACAATTTAAATTGGGAAAAACAAGTGGATCATATTTGTGCCAACTTGAATAAAGCATACTATGCCATAAAGCAGTTGAAATCCAGTTTGGATGAACCTGGCTTACTTAACATATATTATGCCATGGTCTATTCTCATCTAAGTTTAAATGTTATGGCCTGGGGCAGGGCAAGGGATTTTTCCAGAATTTTCTTAGCGCAGAAACGCGTCATAAGGCTAATCTTCAATATGGACTTCCGAGATAGCTGTCGGCCCGTTTTTATAGATAAAAAAATATTGACAGCCTCTTTCTTCTATCTTCATCCTCAAATGTATTATGTTTGTCAGGCAACACCCCAAATTATATGAGAATACTGCTACAGAACGCAGTCATAATACAAGAAATGGTGATCTTTTGAGAATCCCACAACATCAAATGTCAAATTATAAAAAATCCCCTCATTATAATGCCATTACTTGCTTCAATAAGTTATCAAATGTAGTCAAAAGAAGCAGAAGTGATAAGATATTCCATGATTGTATTAAAAAATTTCTTTTAGAGAAATGCTATTATAGTTATCAAGATTTCCTAACTGACAATCTCACAAATAATTTCAATCAGTGTTCCCAATTTTAATTAGGGTAAATTTTGTGAATGTTGTAAAATGCTCGCATACCTTTTATGTATGTGAGTATATATGTGTATTTGTATATATTTATATAGGTAAACCTGTGCTCGTTTTTATTTTTTTGTATTTTTACTTAATTTTCTTGAAACTGACTTACCATATATACCAAGTGCATAAAAAACGGCGAATAAAAATTATTATTATTATTATTATATGCTTTTCTCTGTGAAATTTGATCTGGCAGTCTGATGAAGGACGAACCGTTTCCAATTTCAAATTTATTTATGATGACTTCCAAAGAAATTATGCACACCTTGAATCGCGTTCCTGAAAACGTCAATTTTATTCAGTATAATGTCCATAAGGTGCTCAGAATACCAAGCAGTCAAGTCCGTCCCGGAGTCAATGAGCGCATTAGGTGTGGAAAAGAATTTTCGCTCAATGACTTCCTCCTCATTTGATTTTTCAATAAAATCTCCAGAGAGGGCGGTATTGATCTTCACCATGGCCATCTGTTTTAAAATTTTCGCAATGTTTTGCTTGAAGAGCTTGGATGCCTCTACTAAAAATAGCATGGGTTCTATATAAGTTAGTAAAATAGCACATTCTCACGTACATAAAATCAGGTGGTAGCGATTTTTCCACACAATGTACAGGATTACGTAGAGGTACTTTGGTAAATTTTACGTCCTCAGGGCCCCTCCGGAACATAGTTTCCCAGCCGAAAAACTGCAATTTTTTTGCACTTTTTTCAGTTTTTGGCCTATTTGACCATGAAGGAGTGATTGTTCGACCATGACTATGAATACCTTTTTTTAACAAGATAGAATTTGCTGAAGACCGAATAGTTTCCAAAATACAGTTCTTCAAAGTTTGCTGTATTTTTTTTCAAATTTGCAAATTTCCAGCAATTTCTCTTGTTTTTTATAAAATCGTCCTTGCATCAACACAATTCACTTTCATATGGATCAGCGAAGTGAATTTTTACAAAATGTACATTTTAGAAAGGTGTGGGTGGGGGACGGGGAAGTATGCATGTTCGAAACATCCCTCTGAGCCTGTACAAAAGAAGTTCATGAGGAGTGATCAAAATCCCCCCCACCCTCAGCAACCCTTTCTTTTGACGACTCGTAAATTTTAATTTCCGGTAACAAATTTCTTATCCCTAGGCGATAGGGAATTTAATTGAAAACAAAATCGAGTGGAGTTTGAACAAATGTGTATTTTTTTATGCAAATAGCATTTTTTACGACATACACATCATTAATATACAATACGGAACATTTACAATAAAAAATAACCCTTCGATAAATCAACTCCTCTTCATCCGCTTGGAAGGGCCAGGGCCCATGTCGTCGACCACGGTGTCATCCTGGTCGTCGACGTCGTATTGGAGCTCCGACAGACAAGATAGGGATAGCTCTTCGTCGTCGGAGCTCTCGTCCAAGTCGGGAGTCTGCTTATTTTCGCACGACTGCCCACTGCAATGGCCGCAGACAATGGAGCATTTCAGCCCAGCTTTTCTGCAGCTGCAGACTTTTCCACGCCCTTTCCGGCAGTTGCAGGAGATGATCTGCAGAAGCTGGGATGTAGCAGCTTCCTGGTCCTGGGGCGTGAGTTGCGTGTGTAGAGCTCAGGTCTTGCCCCATCCGCACCCAGTGGTAAGCCCGGAAAGAGTGAAACTTTGCAGCATCAGCAGTTGGAGGAAGCACTTTTTTCTATAAACGTCCAAAATTCCACTTTTCTTCTGAAGGATCTATGTTTCTAGAAAAACTTTCAATGTTTCAGGAATTACAGAATTGACATCATGTATGGAGTCATTTGGGGGCATAAATTCACTAGTGTTGTACACTTGAGAACAGATATCTGCCCGTACTATATCAGCAGCAGCCCTCACGACACTCATCCTTTCTTGTTGTGGATCTAACTTGGATGTTTGTTCGTACCATGCGTTCGTCAAAACTTTTTATCCTGTATTTTTGAAGCATATAACATTTTTTTCGATTTTCATTTCGGCAATTACTATATGATCTCCGTATTTAGCGAATAGTCTGTTCTTGATGGTTCGCCTGTCAGGTCTCCTTCTTCTTCTTCGCACAAGGTGGGCTGGTTCCGAAGAACCCCGTACACGTAGGCCTCTCTATTCGGGCCCTTTGTGCGCCCACTTATTCTGAGAAAATCAGCTGGGCATGCCGATTTTCTTGACAAAATTTAGCAACTTCCTCAGCTGAATCTCCTCTGGGTTCAGAATTATGCTCCCAAGGTTGATCTCCCTCTGGTGCACCAAAGCACTCAGTGAGGATGTGTGACGATGTCTCGTCATCTTCCAGGCACCATCTACATAGGGGATCTTCTGTGATCCCGATGAGCTCCATGTGCCTGTTAAGGTGATTATGTCCCGTTAGGAGCCCAGTCACAGTCTTGATGTCCCGTCTGTTAAGTGACAGGATCTCTTTAGACATTTTTTTCCCTGGCTCCTTTATGTGGAGCTTCAATTGCCTCATGCCTGGCGCTCTTGCCATGTTTTAAGGAACTGCTTTTGTAGCAGTTCCTCCATATTTGAGATTGCCAGGCTGCTGGGTATTCCCAAGATGGGTTCAGGTCCAACTGGGGTCTTTCCCGATCCTATCTTGGCTAATCTGTCTGCATCCTCGTTCCCAGGGACACCTGAGTGTCCCGGGACCCATATGAGGCTGACTTTGCTTGTTTTCGATAAACTTTCTATGCGTTTCTACACTCGGAACCAGTTTGGATACAATCTTATTTCCGCCTAACGCCATGATAGCAGCTTTGCTGTCCGAGTAGATGGCAGTAGGCCATCGACTTTTATTGTCGAGATTTTCCTGGACACAGGTGAGTATAGCATATACTTCAGCCTGGAACACTGAGGCATATTTGCCTAAAGGAACTGAGATTTCTCTCTTTGTTCCTTCTTCGTAGACCCCTGCGCCGGACATTCCCCCAAATCTTGATCCATCTGTTGATCCAGGTTGATCCGGTATGGTTTAGAGGTCTGTCAGGCGCATTGTCTTTCCATCCCTCCCTCGTGGGGATGGTTATATTGGGTCCTTTTCTAAAATCCAGAACAGGCGGGGTGCTGTCTCTTTCCATTGATTGCCCTGTTCCAGATAGCTGAGTGTCCATGGTCTGCCTCAGTACCGATCCATTGGCTTGTGCCTTTGAGTCTGTATGCAGCACGCATGGCTTCATGCTCAATCACAAGGTGCAGAGGTGGTAGTCCTAGTAGAACTTCTAGAGCTCTAGTAGGCGTGGTCCTCATGGCACCTGTTATTCCTAGACAAGCCAGTCGTTGTACTTTATCAAGTTCATTTCTGCACTTGCCCTTTGTAGTACCGGTCCACCAAATGATGGATCCATTCGTTAGTATATCCAGTTTTGGGTGTCAAGCCCCACGTGTTGCCGAAGGCTCTTCTGCATGCCCAGTAGGAGCAGGTAGCCTTCTTGGTTCGATTTTTAATCTGTTCGTTCCAGGTCAGCTTGGAGTCTATGATGACTCCAAGGTGTTTGGTCGACGCTTTATACGGAAGCTGTCTTCCTGAGATTAGTATCTCTGGAAGAGTTCCTATTTTGCGTTCCTTGGTAAAGAGTACCAAGTCCGGGTTGACTCTTAGCCCCCCGGCAGAACACCACTGTTCTACTCTGCCAAGAGCTATCATAATGTTTTCTCCTAGCAGATTTACCGGTTGGTCTTGAGCCAACATGACTAAGTCATCTGCATACGCTTGTGTATACAGTCCTGACTCATTCAAATCTGTAAGGAACTCGTTTACTACTAGGCACCATAAAAGCGGTGATAGAACTCCTCCTTGTGGACACCCCCTTGATACCTTGGCAGCCACGGTTCTCCCGTTTAATTCTGCTGTTACCACCCGTTGTGATAGCATAGCTTTGATCTACCTAATAAGGGTGGGATCGATTCCGTGCCACACCGCAGCGTGGCATATAGATTCAAATGACGTATTGTCAAAAGCTCCTTCAATTTCGATGAAGACCCCCATTGCGGACTGTCCACTGGCCAGTACTCTCTCTATCCTATATACAAGGTGGTGGAGAGCTGTGTCCGTGGACTTTCCTGCTTGGTAGGCATATTGTTGCTTGTGCAGTGGGTTGCACTGGAGCGATTGTTCTCTGATGTGCCGATCTACCAGCCTTTCGAGCGTTTTCATGAGAAAGGATTCGGTTCGGTTCGGGATTCGGTTTTTCCAGGTTTTGGAGTAAATACGATTTTTACTGGCCTCCATGCCTCTGGTATGTAGCCCAGGGCCAGACATGATCGAAGTATCCTCATGATGCTATTCAGTCCCTCTTGGAGAAGAGCCGGAAATATGCCATCCTCCCCTGGTGATTTGAAAGGTGAGAAGGATTTTACAGCCCATCTTACCTTCTCATGCGTTACCACTCTTGAGGCCGTTTTGCAGTCCATCTGAGATTTTCTCATAGGGCTCGTCCTTAAGGGTGGCAGAGTGGTCGATTCTGATTCAGGGAATGGAGATCAGGTGTTGTGAATTCTCCCTCGCTGATGTAGTTTCCTTCCCATCCCTTCCCCGGATCTTTTGGAAGAATTTTGAGGACATTGTGTTGATGTTCCCGCAGAAGGCACGCCAACTATCTCTTTGGGATTGCCGTATGGCTTTTTTGTACTCTCTCTGGGCAGATCTATAGTTGTCCCAGTGGAGTGGTACCTGCGTTCTTTTCGCCTTGTTCAGAAGCTTTTTTGTGTTCCGAGTTCCACCAGGAAGCTATCGCCTTGTTCAGGTACCCCACTGCGGTATCTATCTCGGCTTCATTACCGTACTTCAACGGTAATCCTACGAGTCTGCCTTTTAGTTCCTTTCGAAAGAGGTCCCATTTGGAGGCCCGTGGATTTCTGTATACTTTCTTTTCCGATATGTTTGGGTTATCTATCTTGAACAGAATGTGTCGATGGTCCGATAGGGAATCATCCTGTGACACTTTTCATGACTGGACTTCATTCAGTAAGTCATGCGTACATAGGGTGAGGTCTATCACCGATTCCCTCCTTGGTACGTGGGTACCGTGCCATCGTTTATTATTTCGAGGTTGCTGGTGCTGAGGAATTCTAGCAAGGGAATACCCCTGGTATTAGTGTCTACGTTGCCCCACAATATATGATGGGCGTTCGAGTCACATCCCATGAGTAAACCCAGCCCAGACTCCTCACAGTATCTCACCAGCGTTTCGACCTCTTCGGGTGGAGCTGCCTTTCCGTACGGAAAGTACGCCAAGCAGACAACCACTTCCCGAATGCGGTCTTCGGTGTGCACGAGTATTTTTACTGCCACCAGGTCTCTGGTACAGGATCCTGGGACAGGGAAAACTTCTATGCCTTTTGTATATATACATGCGCGGGGGTAATCGGCGGAGGTGTGTTGTTCCTCCGCCCATTCCCATGCCTCTAATTTTTCCCCGGTATACCCAAGGCTCCTGAATTGATAGAATGTTCAATTCAAGGATCCTTCGGCATAGCAGGGCAGTGGGAGATTTCCCGTGTTGTAGATTCACTTGTAGGAATTTAACAGACATCGAATTGTAAGCTTCAGTGGCTCCTCCGATGTTTGGCCATTCCTTCACCCCCCCTAGCTAGCTTGCTGGATCTGGCTTTAGTCTGATAGAGGTCTCCTTTCGGGTTCCTCCATCATTTTCTCGAGGTTTCCCGCATCTCGCCCCTCTTCGCTCATCGGTGATGGTGTTCTTTCGATGATGGTTCTCCGGAGGTCCCCGCTGGGGTTCCTCCGCCTTGCAAAACTAGGGTGCCCGCTTCGGTTCCTCTGGTTCCCTCCCCCAAGGTTTCGCCACTCCTCCCCCCCCCCTCAGGGCTCTCGGAGGTCCCCGCTGGGGTTCCTCCGCCTTGCAAAACTAGGGTGCCCGCTTCGGTACCCTGGTTTGGGTTCCGAGGTCCTGGTCGTTCCTGATGTTCTTGTGCCATTGGCCTTCAACCGTACAGTCCGAGTGGGATAGTTAACCCTCTGAGGTTGGTTCATCTCCCTGCAGAGTCGAGACCAGCTTCTCTCTTTCCCAGTCTCAGGGATCGGGACCTGTTCCCTTCCAGTCTTTTGATGTCCTGTTGGGCAAAATTTACCTGTATCAGATCAGCTCCAGTCGCTGATCACACTCAAGTGGCATTCAGGGCAATGTCTGATTTCTGGCAGTCACCTTCGAGTTTTCGTTGGCTGCTAGTACCAACAGCGCCTTCACAGTCTGTTTGAATGTATGGGATCATTTCAGTTTCCGTGATCACCCAGGTCTAAACTCTCATGGTCCTCCTGAAACCAATTGCTTGGTTTCACGGGTGATGACAGTGCAGGTGAGGGCTATCTCGAGTAGTAGCGTTCCGTTCTCGGCTTCATTCAAAGGGTTTGAGGGTTTGGGTGGGGGGAGGAGATGGTGGAGGAGGCCTCGAGGAGTCCTCGTCATAGGTTTCTGAGTCACTGGTGAGGACCTAGGAGGTACGAGTGCTCCGAGGAGCTACTCTGGGTGGTCTCTGGTCCTTGTTCGTGTCCAGAGGGAGTTCGGGAGGGGTTGGGAGGTCCTCTAGGAGTTCCCTCCGGTAGGATTGAGGGTCCCTGGTTGGTTCCCTCAGTTGCGGGTTGGGGTATTCCCTCAGTCCGCCGTCTTGGTTCTTTTTTTTGTTTTTTTTTTCTTCCCACGAGTAATGGGGTCTTCTGCCCCCTGCAGTGCGTCTTGCAGGCAGCAGGCCTTCTTATTCTGGGAGGCGGCCTGGTATCCCAGATGACTAGCTCATGACACTTACTACCCCAAGTGCCACGAAGCCCTCGGCGCGGTCAAACTTTGGCTTTGGGGGATGTTTTTCGACTTTCCAGTCTAGATCCGCCGTGTTCTGTCAAAATCGGGGCCACCTCGTGAAGGATGCGGCTCTCCACCGCGCACGGACGGTCTTGGTCCATTCGACCCTGGATCAGTATGGAGTAATGTGGAGCCAAAACCCATATCTGAATGACAATACAACAACGAATATAACGTCACAATTTACATACCGAACGTTGGCCATGGTTATTTTATAAGTGCAAAAAATTTGCAAATTTTTGAAAGCCCTATCTCCGAAACTATTGGATCTACGAAGACAAAAAAAACCTCAGAATATAGCGAATTCTACCTAGTTCAACAAATTCTACCTAGTTCAACGAAGATAACTATTGTCGAAAAACCACTCGTTCATGGTTAAAATGGCCAAAAACTGAAAAAAGTGACATAAATTGCAGTTTTGGGCTGGGAAACTGAGTTCCGGAGTGGCCCCGAAGTTGAAAACTTGACCAAAGTACCCTCACGTCATCTCGAACATTGTGTGAAAAAAGCGCTACTACCTGATTTCATGTACTTGATATCGATTCTGCACTACAATTTCATTGTATTAATATACCCCAAATTTATTATTAGTCCTGTTCTAATTCTTTTTTCCAAAATCGCGTTAACATCGATCCATTTCAGTTGCTGGGTTCGCCGCCTCAATCCAAAACCGATGAGACCAGAACTTTTAGATTGATCATGCATTTCATTATTTTTAGCTCACCAATTTTAGTATACATTTTTTTCTTTTCGCCAACTGAGAACTTGATTTTTTCATTGCCAACATGCATTTTCGCGTGTGACTGTTTATGAATTTGATTGAATTGATAATTTTTATTTATTAATTTCAAAGTCACATCAATATGGGAAGTAGAAACCATTTTTTCAAACCTTATAACATACCAATTTGAATCTGTTCTGGAGGTGCAAGTGCTGTGGGCTGATTTGGAGATGGTCTGATGAATGGGGGGTCTGCTGAAGTAGGTTGATGAGGGCCTGCTGAACTAAGTTCATGCGAGATGAGGTGGTTTGCTGCTATTGCTGCTAAAGGACTGTGGTGTTGTCGAGGATGACGTACAAACTGCCTATCATCTGGAAAAGAAAAGGCTTTTATAATTTCACTTCGGAGAAAAACTTGGGGAGAGGTTTGTTCGTAGGTTGAAACATAAGGAAAGTTTGTTTGTAGGTTGAAACAGAAGGAAAGTTTGTTTTTAGGTTGAAATTAAAATAGTTTACGTTAATTTTCAATGATTTTGAACGAGATTGCTGGTGATGACTTCCCTGTCTCGACTAGGCCTCTGAATATGATGCGATATTTCCCCGATGAGAGTTGCTCCAGATGGGGCTGATATTGAGTTATCACACAGTGAGGCAGGAGTGTCTGTTGATCCTCTAGTTGGATGAGGATGGTATAGAAATCTTGATGGTGAGCTCACCAAGCTTAATGCAGGGTAGCCTAAAAAAACAAAAAACAAATGGCACGCAGAAAAAACAGGCATTAAAACAATCAACTTTTAAATGAATTGAACACATGGTAAAGAAAGAATTGAACACTTGGCTGGATATCAAGCATTTTTTGAAAGAATGGTAGATTGCACGCAATTCTGAAAAAAGGGGCATTAAAACAATCAATTTTTGAATGAATTTCACTTGAAAAAAACCTACTGGAGGATAAAGCACTGGAAAATAATAATAAAATGAACTTACTTTTTTGATGGATGAAACTAACTTGAAAAAGCGTTGTTGATGAATAACTCAAACACTGGTATTCGGAGAAGAGTTGAGGCGTAGAGCCCTGGTAGTCAGTCGAAGAGCTGATGAATAATTGGCGCCTATTCCAACAACTCACTTGTTATTCAGAACGTTTTTCCCCCTCCAGCTATCGGACATACGTGGCCGGGCCGCGTTATCCATGCAACACACTTTATGAATATGCAAGAATGCAATAATTCTAATAATGGATATTTTTAAAAATTTATGAATATGCAGAATGCAATTTTGTCATCTGCAATAATTCTAATAAGGGATATTAATTTCCGATCATTGTTATTGACTTTCTGCTGAGTTTGACCTCATTATCAGGACAATGACCCGGAGTTTTTGCTGACGAAGCTGTTATGAATAAACACACTTCATGAATATGCGAGAATGCAATTTCGTTATCTGCAATAATTCTAATAATGGATATTAATTTCCGGTAATTGTGAATAATTAGCATTCTGCTGAGTTTGACCTCATTATCAGGACATTGACCAGGAGTTTTTACTGATAAAGCTGTTATGAATGATTGGGTTTCTGCACTTTCAGATAGAAGTGTTATTTCCCAAGTTGGAGCATGATTATGAAATTTTAATCAAATGAAATTCGTGAATATAAATTAGGATTTTATTCAGCTTGGAAAAAATTGATTTTTACAGCCTTCACAAACATTTTCAATACAATAATGATGATAAATGACAATATTATGCACGAAATTAGAATTTCGAGGAGAATCTTCTTCACTAGTCTGCTTGCGGACTTGGTATGATTCTGGTGATTGTTCTGTTCGGTTCGATCTCGGAAAATTATCTTGGATTTGTAATTGCGTGTTTCTTCTGGCAGCAATATAGAAAAAACGTCCAACATACCGTCGTTTACTTTTGTCAAGCCCATCATTCTCCACTCTGATCTATCGCACTTGTGTTTGAGTCCTTTGGTATCGAAGCAAACTGCTATGTGTTGTACTCCATTGATATATAGCGTATTATTGAGGATTATCGAAAGCAGCAGCAAAAACTCCAGAAGAGCCATTGAAGGGTGTTGAGGGTTTAATGCGCCGCAATGGATATGTTGTTGGGGGTAAATTACGTTCTCCCAAGCCCTCCACATTCAACTTGCCAAACTGTGTCACTACTTTTTCTTTTTCTTTTTTCGAACACGTCTACCAAATTCCTCGAGTCTGCGTCTATACTCTTCAGCAGACATTTCGAAATTGATCATTTTTCTTATTATTGTTTCATTATTCCAAATAGCTTTGAGGGGGGAGCAATGGTCTTAAGATCTGGACGTCCCTGGTTCGAACCTGGGTTTCGACATTTCTCTGTTTTTTGATGAATCGAGTATGATATATATGAAGACTTTTCATATTCACGTTCTCCTTTGTCTTGTTAGAGTACCCGAAGTAACGAAGTTAGCTACTAGTGCCCTTTTGACATCGGAAAATGTTTAGTTATGTTTTTTCCAATAACAGGCAGCCATGTTTTCTTCTCTTAGTGGAAGCCATGTTTTTTTCACTCTAATAACAGGCCGCCAGGTTTTTTCTCTTGGAGGCAGCCATGTTTTTTCCGGCGCGCGCGTCATTACCATCTCCACTGACAGGTGGCCATGTTTTTTTTCAATGACAAGTGGGTTAGTTTAGGCGCCAAATTCAAAAGCTAATGGTTTATAGGTTGGGTTAGACCCTCGTATATTTTACGTTAGGTTAGACCCTCGTATATTGGGCCACCCTCATATATCTCAGGTTAGGTTAGATGCCAAAAATCATGAGCTAACCTCGTACACTGAGCACAGGTTAGGTAAGTTTGAATCTGCCGCCAAAACCATGTCGCTACTACGCATGCTGAGCCAGAAAATAGAAAGGTACACTACTTATACCGAAATCTTTTGAAAAAAATTACATTAAAAATGTTTGTGCACGGACAATAAAATGTTTGGCGATGGAAGGAAGACATGTAGAAATTTAAGGATTCAATGATTGATTGTTCAGGTTTCTAAACGTTTTTGTAATTTGGTTGTTCTTTATGTTTAATACATAAATCAGGACCAGCCTTTAAGGATAAAACATCATGTTTAAAATGATCGTAAACTTGCAGATTTTCATTATTTCATTGTTAGCATTAATTAATCAATGTATTTCATTAATTTTCTTCCATTAAATCATATTGATAGTTATTATGGACATACATATAGAGAGAAATTTTGAATTTGCACCAAAAAACTAGTGAAAAGTTAAACCAATAATAAATTGGACCAAATTTTGCATTAAAATATCATTATAGTAATATGGGGGAGGCGCCTAAGGTGTATGTGAGATACTAGTACTCTTTATGAGGCTAGAACCATAAAAAATGTGTTTTTCATGTCGTGGGTGGCTATGATTTCAAATCTGAATATTGTTTCTAATTCTAAACAACTTTTCGAAGTAAACTTCTTTGATAATGTCGAAAATAAGGGTAGTTTACTTTTGATCAAAATTTCTATTTTTGTTCTCCTAGGTCCACCGTTTGTAAATTTAGAATTTTGACAACTCAAATGCAAGTTTGTCGCAATGCACCAATTTTTAACAAGAATAAATAAAAACGTTTTCTAAACGATGCAAACTTTTTGAAACTCACTGTAGAAGTTAAAGAAAATCGTGGCATTTCGAACACATTTGTAAATTCCAGAAAAAATACTATATCAGAGCCAGATTCGAACCTGCGATCTCTAGATTGCTAGTCTGTGCCCTGACCAACTACACATTTGAATTGTTCTACTTAATTATCTTATCCATTGCCTCGACTTTGTAATTATTTGTATTTCTTCATTTCCTTTGGCTTGGCCTGGCATTGAATGTGAACTCCCGTAGACATAATATTTTGAAGAGAAAAAATCTTGAGATACTGGTTACTGAAAAGAATTTCAATTTTACCACTACACAACAAAATATTGATCTATTGGCTATGTGCGAAGTGCCTGGTGGGGACAGTCAAATCGATCGCAGCACACGCTCTGTCAGAAATGTGGAAAATATCGAGACTGTCAAATTTGTTTTGATAATTCCACGTTAAATTCGTGGTGTTGTGAACTGCACAAAAAATGCGAAACATAGTTTGTGTAAATTTTATATTTTTCCAAAATCATCCTGGAAATTGGAGCAGAGAAAGCAATGGATAGTTGCCTTATATTACATATCACTGAATCATTTTATTTTTTCACGTTTAAACAAACGTTTCATGCAAGAAGGAACACAGCAGTCTCACTAACCATACAAAATCAACCAATAACTGAAAAAGTAACTGAAATGATTCCAACTCAACAATAACAGGGTACTTACATTTAAAGATATTTTGTAGGGTATTAATGTCACTGAAGTTTGCTTAATTGGCTTGTATTGAAAAACTGGCCGTTAATTCTCAGTTCTTCAACATTTATCACATTGAAAACATTCTCGATTGAGAATGTTTCCCTTTTCAACACGAATACCCCACAAGAGGTTATCTTGAATGATGGAAGAGAGTGACTAAAGTTTATCTTTCAGTCGCAGATAATTCCACATCTGATTTCATGAACATCCCGCTCATATTTTCAAACAAAACAATTTCTCACATATTGTGCTAATTGATTACCTTCCATCACAGTTTGAAATGGGAATATATTATGCTTTCAAATCCTGTTCTTATAATTTGTTTAATTCATAAATATCATAAATTGCACTTATATATCGATAATGCTACACATGTCTTTGAGTTTTTTACTTGATTTTGATCGAAATTATAATTACATGACTCAACTTAAATGTTGTGCATCGCCATTCTCATGCACATAGCCAATAACTAAATGCAGGGTTTTGCGGAACATAGTTGATGCTCCATAATGAACTAGATCTGGATTTGCTATGAGGGAATCAAGACTTAGGGACTCCCACACCACTACCATAAAGGATTTTCTTCACCTTAAAAAATAAGATCTGCATTTTTCATGGTTACTCAAGAAATTAAGAGATATGCTGACAAGCATAACGCCATACTTTATCAACATAAAAATGGATAGTTCTTTAGCTTTTGAATAATGAAAATATCTGAAGAGTATCAAACCATTGAAGCTTGTCCAGTGTAACGCCGTGTGATAAAAACGTTTATCTACTCCTATTAAATTATATATTTATTATTCAACTGCTTTTGAGCAATTAATAGTATCTATAAACAAACAACGTGAGTTATAATAACTCACTACTATAACTCACTATAATAAATCGAAAAAGATTCTTGGAATTATTTACGAACCGAATATCAAGGTGGCTCTGTTCTTCTGTACAAGCCGTTTGGCCGAAATGGAACAGTCCATTATTGTTATTGAGGGGAGTAATGTCACTTGAATAATTTTGACGTTTTCAAATTAAGTTATTACCTAATTATTCTGAATTTTGTGCTGAAAAAGATTAATTCAGATAGTGTATTATTAGCTAATGTTACCATACAGAATTTATTGCCCGAAAAATCCCAAAACAAATATAAAGGTGTATACAAAAATTTTCAAGATTGGTGTAGCAGCAAGAACATTCACAGAAAATGTACTTTTGGCATATTTTAGTGAACTTAGCACTAAATATAAAGCATCGTCCCTATGGACTTTCTACTCCATACTAAGAAGCACACTCAACATAAATAATGGAATCAATAGGTATAGAGAATTATTTGAAATTACGCGCGTTTCTTAAACGTCAATCAGAGAAACATGTAGCTAAAAAGGCAAAAACTTTTAGGCCAGAACAACTTGATAATTTCATAAATGAATCTTGTCGTGCAGCAGAATTGCTCTCTATGCAAATTACCGATTTAGAAGACCATGTATCTATTTTTATGGTCAGTGTACCAAATACAAAAACAAAAATTCACAGAAAATTCACTGTTACGGGAAATTTTTATACCATAGTTAAGAAATATTTAAATCTTCGCCCTACTGATATATCGCAAACGATATTATTCTTTAAATTTCAAAATGGAAAATATCACTCACAAAGAATTGAAATTAATAAATTTGGAGCAATTTGCTACATTTTTAAAATTACCACACTGTATATTTATTATTATACAGGGCATTGTTTTCGCCGCTCGTCGGCAACTTATTAGTAGATGCTGGAGGGGATATAACGGCACTGAAACGCCATGGCGGTTGGCAATCAACTACTGTAGCTGAGGGGTACGTTGGTGATTCCGAAAAGAATAAGACAGATACTGCAAATAAAATATACAGTTCTATAACACCTCAACCAGTTAGTACATCAACAACATATATGCAACAAACCCAAAATGAAACAAAAACTTGCATAATTCAGTCCCACATATTCAGTTCACTGGTTGTTCAAACTTTACAGTTAATTTTATCAATAAAAAAAATGAGTAATTACAATTAAAAATTTTATAGCATTGTCATAGGTAACTATTGAGATTTGTGAATGAAGTTCTTTCTCTGTACTTGTATCTCAGTATTTATTGTTATAGTCGTAGATAAAGTATAGTATTCAACTTGCGGTAATGGTCATAACTCACTTGATGAATTACAACACTCGCCTGCGGCTCGTGCTGCAAACTTCATCTGCGTGAGTTATGACCTACATTACCGCTCGTTAAATAATATACTAATAATGCTTTGTACAAATTTCTGTATATTCGCTGCCTTAAGGATATCAGAGATAAAAAAAGGACTTCAATAGATGTAGTCCACTATGTAATGTTTTTTGTTTTTGAGAGTTCACCAAAAAAAGATTGATATTTGTCCTCTAGGAACCAGTTTAAGTGATATGATGTTAATATACGTCAGGCAAAAAAGGTAAACAATGGAATAATCTCATGTGGGGCAATGATTGACTGTAATCTTGATGATTCTATATAATAGATTATTTTTTTAATATGAGAGTACTGTATGTCGATGTTGATAGGTTAGTCATTAATCTCCGTATTTATTCAAGTTAGGGCCCTTTCTCAATATGTATCAGATGTAGTTCAATGTCCAGCGTGGCTTTAGCCGGGGAAGGAGTTGTTTTCAGTTAGACATTCACAAAAAATAACTTAATTTTTATCGTGGATTTTTCAATTCACAGAAAAATATTTCTACTCAATTGAGAATGTTTCCCTTTTCAACATGAATATAAGGAATTGAATTACTTCCAATTAATCTCGAAGATATACATTTTTCAGTGGTTATATAATATACGTATATAATGAAATGTACCTGTTTATTTTCAAAGATATGCCATCCACTTGAACTTTTGTTAAGTTTCTGCTCTCGAATATCGGCTCACGAATAAACTTCTATGTAAAATCCCCCTGATAATATGGGTACCTATCCTTAAACTGAACAGAATACCCTCTATGTATCGATATTTGGCCAAACCATTCGGTGAGATTACTCTTCGAGTATGACAGTCATTAAATCTTATGTGTATTTAATCGAAATGGGTCTTTAAGTTGTACGACTTGATACTTTGTTCCTAACCGTATATAGACTTCGCGAGAGTGTCTTCTGACAAACTAATTACTCATAATTATATTTATTATTATTCTTCCGCGAAAAATCGTCTCAAAATGGCTACTTATTACTCGATATTAACTTTCAGGCATACGAGTAATCAATTTAATCTACAAAATGGCACAAAATGATACGTTATTAAATGGAATTAAACTTTACCAAATCCATTCATATAATGTACATGTGTGCGGCACTCTTTTTATGAAAAATTGAATCGTTTACTGATAAGGATGTGGTTAAATGTTACCAAGAAATTGAATGTTGATGAAAATCGCAGGAATTTGGCATTGCTTTTTCCTTCAGGTGATAGTGTAATAAAGTGAGCCGTGATACAAGAGGTGCAACACATGTCCCAATTAAAATCTTCGGAAGCTGAAAGGATTGCGCAGGTCCGGCGCCAGTGCGGGCAAACCGGGGTTCAGCAACAAATTCCAGAGGCGGCCAAATCAAATCATATTAAACCTTATCAGAAGAGTTACCTATTGAAAGTAGGCACTCAGATGCAAGAGCAAGCTAAAAATATTGTAATTCAATCAAATAGAGCGGAAATTTTACTGAGTTCGATTTGCGGCCTTATTATCTGATTAAACTTTGATAAAAAGGCCAAAAATTGCACGAGTTAAATTTCCTAGAGGCAAATTGCTTCAGGAAAAATTTACAAAAAAACATATTGAAAACTGGATTAAATGATCAGAATTCATGTTATATTTGAATATTCAACAGAAAAAGTTACAAAAATTTTACTCGTTCCAAAATCGAAGGAATCGTGTCCGAATAATAACCGTTTCTAAATGCTTCGTTTTTTAGTTTAATTCATTCACAATGATCATTCAATGCTCTTGAACTCACCCAGAAACCTAATATATATATATATATATATATATATATACAAATCTTTCACTATGAAATCAAATATATTTGTATCTAGAACAGATTTAAAACACAGGTCCCTGAACAGGAATCGAACCCCAGCCTCCCGCGTCTTAGACTGACACACTAACCACGACTCCACTAACACTTTTATTGATATTCTGAAAGAAGAATTCAATTATTCATTGCCTTACTTGTAAACCTGAGGCTTTTAACATATTGAAATATCAAATCACTGTATGTAGTGAGCTCAGAATCCCTTATTTAATCAATTTTTCATTTCCCCATATAGGAATTGAATGCGTTGATATATAATTTTTACTTGATCTAGACCTGGTTGAGTTTTATTGCAAAAGAATCTCGAATCTACTGTGGTTTTATCAGTATAAAACAGCGATAAGACATTTATCACTATAAAACTGATATGATTGGTTCTCTGTATGAAATTTTGGTCTCTTGATTGGTTCAAATAATGAGGGAAATAGTCGAAGTTATCTATTTCTATTGGTTATTAGGAAAATTCCAAATTTTCTTAACATCCCCACAGGAACTTAAATGCGGAATAATTTAAATAGTATCAAAACTAATGCAATCGAGAAAGAAATACGAGAATTAATTCATGAATATTAACTATTAGGAACAAGAATAGCTATTTTTGTGTTCAGCTTCCAAGTATTTTATTATTATCTAATATAAAAACTAAGAACTAATATCTAACGAAGAATATTTCTTTCTTATCAATTCGAATGAAAGCTTATCTTCAGAAATTATTAATCTACATTAATTTCCTTTCTTTAGAATCTTGTCGATAAAATCAATAGTTTAAAAAATGAAAATCCAAACTCAGCCACCCTTATATCGATACCACCATCTTCAATTTTTGGAAGGTTAACAAAAATATGCCGTGAAATTCCCAGAAGTCGATTTTGTTCAGATCGGATCATAAATCACAATTACACAATTTAGGGCCACTATATTGAATTCCCTTCTTCTTTTGGCACAAATATCATGATGCACAACTCCAAATTCAACTAGATATAAATTTTGAATAAAATTGGATACTGTCACAAAATACGCCCGCCATCTTCAAATATTGTTAGTATGGCCATAGTATGGACGTGCAGCGCCGCAGTGGCGGAATCGGAAAAACTTGTTCAGACAGTATCACTTAACCCCATTTATCGCTGCGATAAAAAGAGTGTCTACAAAATACGATAGTTTAAATTTTTCGATCGCAAACTTCAAAACGGCATTTGTATTGTGATTCGGCGGGTAAAAGCTTCGTATATAATAAATGAATGACAATGAACGAATTGGTCGTGAATAACCTCGATTCATATGTAAATGACGTGAAGCATGCAAAAAAAAAAAAATTTCGGTTGACCACTGCTGTGTTGTAGGGTGCACAAAAACGCCTTTAAATGCACCCCCGAATATTAATAATAGTTTTTCCACCGTGACTACAAACGTGACCAAAGGGAAAAATATACGAAGAGTAAAGTGTGTGGAAAGTCTGCTATTATTGTATTCCTTTTTTGTTGAAAATTATTGACAAATTGCAATAAATGCAGAATAGACATTGACTTTGTACGGTATAACTTGGAAATTTCATAGTCAATTCATAATTTCTTTGCACATATTTGGGTTGAAAAAGTCATTAACGTATTCGAATGTATTTTTACATTGATATAAACAATTAAATTTTTTCATAATAATAATTACAGTAACATAAAAAAACATCGTTGAAACATATTTTTATTCGTGTAATACTCAACAACCCCTTCAAAATATTTTATCTTCCTCAAATTCTGACGATAAACGAGCAATATGAAAAATATGTGAATATGTATATATGTAAAAAAGAAAACAATATTTTCAATATAGTTATTTATATTTATTAACATTTCTTAAATAGTTTTTTTTTTATTCGTGTAATTTACTGCAACATTAGACATGTAAGTTTTTATTAAATTTTATCAATTGTTTGTGAAATTTATTCACCTCTAGTTCGACAGAGTACTGATTTGTTGTCGCTGCTACTTGGCTAATCACGTTCGCATGTATGCTGGAATAATCAATTTCTTCACTTCCCGCACCTGACACACGTGACCCGATCGCACCAATGCTGCTGCTTTGTTACAGACTGATTCTCGAAAACAGTGTGCCTTGTAATGTGTAAAAACCCAGTTGCAAGCACGTTCACCATCACGAATATAAAACACTTTTCAACTTGACAATAAATTACATGTAAACACTACGATGACAGGTGAATCAGGTGTTCGCAGTGCACGTGTGCAGCATTTTAATGTAGCCTTGCGCGGTTTGCAAACGATTCGTCTAAATCTGCGCAATTTCAGATAACGGGGCTCAATTCAATTCAAAGGTTATACATGCCGAATCACAATGCAACCTCAGTTTTCACGTTTGTAACAAACAAATTTAAACTGTTGAACTTTAAAAGCACTCTATTCATCAAAGAGGCAAATCCAGATAAATTGCACGATGTGGAATAATTTTCCTGATTTCACCACTGCGGCTCCAACTCCATAGAGTGTGTACTTCTATAACGGGGTATGGGCATAGTTGGTGAGACTCAATGAAAGTCGTGTTTTATACAATCGAGCGTGCCATCTATGGTATTCGATATGGAAGTACCTCAAATCTGACACTGTATTGTGGCATCCTCTTATAGGAAAGGGAACATTATTCGGAACTACAAGAATACTTCATTTCGGTGCAAATAACAAACAAGATTTGCATTCGGAAATAATAGGGTTGAACTCGTTTTCGGTAAAAGCAGAGTTGAACTCTATTTTGTTAGAGCAAAGAAAAATGTGGATTACAGTTTTTGTTGGAATTTCTATCAAAAAATAATATAAGTTGAAACCTAATTCTCGATATCGATATTGGAATATGAATTTCCGAAATAAAAAAAGGTTCTTTAATTTGAGTTTCGATTCACCCGATTTACAAGGCACAACTATCGATGTCCGAGAGCAGTGCATGGACCTCCGTATGAAGCGGACCCGTTACTTTTGAGCATTGGCAATTTCATTGGGCCAGACATTCGTCGAAAAAATACGATTATGCTTAAAATCAACGCGATATCGACAATGAATGTATTTACTATCCATTGCCCACCTTAACTTCCTGCTGAAATGAATGAATGCCCCTATCCCTCCGTTAACCAGCTTATTATGAAATATTGGAAAAATAAGAATATCGGAAATACTTTTTTTTCTATTATTTATTAGAGTTATCGAAATATTTTTCCACGTGTTTTATGAGTGAAGTAAAAGTTGACATTGCCAAAACTTTTACTCTGGCAACTGAAGGGGGCTACTTTTAGGTAAGTTTACCTGAAACATATTTTATATATTATTTATAATTTCGCATGTTTTTACATTTGGAGAGAGAAAAGAGTGTTCTATCAGCAGTAACAGTGGGTATGGATGCTTTGCATGGTTGACACACTTTCCTATATATGTTTTTATTATTTATATTTTAGTTCTTTCACAAATGGTTCTGAATGAAGTAGCATCCCAGAAGTGCTATCCCCATTAAAAATAAACTAACAGGTAATAAAGGAGCCGAGTCTCGCACAATGAGTATTCAGTACCACTTCAAAGAATTATGTTCTTTCTCGCGTTTTTCAATTAGCTCTAATTTATTATTTTATAAGCTTGGGTTCAAGTTAGTTACGCCCTCCATATTTTTTGTGTCATTGTTATACTTTGTGATGCCTTCAATGTTGACATGATAATAACTTATTATAACGTTTCCAATTCATACTTAAGAAAATAAAGGAGAGGTGGGTAAACGAAATTCTGTTATTTTTCGAAGGAGGGTATGCTTTTGATATAAAAATTTGGGCGATTCCTGAAAAAAAAAAGTTGAGAGGTGTCAAGGGACACCCGGATGGAACGAAGTTCCTTTCGATTAATTAGTGAAGGAATTGTAATCATTTTTTTTTTTCAGTTATAATAATATTTTTTTTATTATTAACAAATATAATGTAATATAAACTTAATCAGTAGGCTCAATTTTAGTACATACGCATTGATATTGTAATATTAAAATATAATTTGCTTTTAAATTTAATAAAGTTATGACGCGTACACTTGCTAAACACACAATAATGGAGAGATTATAACGCGTATGACTTGGTTAGCACAATAGTAAAGAGAGGTTATAATGCGTACTTGCTAAAAATACACAAGCATTTATTATTGTCTGTATAAAATCTCTACTGACCTAACTCCATCAGCAATATACGGAACTTGTGCAGAAACACTGTCAGGATTCATTATTGTTATAATGTTTTATTATTTATTATGTGCAAAAAACCTGTATATACTCAACAAAAATAATCGTCGCGACACCACACTGTTCAATGCGAAATAGAAAGACGAAACGAAAATAACTGGCTTGCTTTCTATGAGAGAGAGAGAGAGAGAGAGAGAGAGAGAGACAGACAGAGAAACACGCGCACGCCGCACGGCTTACAACTACAGCAAAAAGTGTCGTTACAACTTTTGGTCTTAATTTATTCCGTCTAGCCCCCTTTCGCAACGCGCGATAAGGAACTTCGTTCCAAAAATGCTTAGAAATTAGTAATGTAGTAGTACATTTTAATTTTTTTTTCAATCTAGAATAAGTTATCTTATGTAATAAGTTCTTATTAATTATTGTCAAAAAATACAGAGTGGCAACATTGCTTTTTAATGATTTTAATGATTAATTTTTAGAACTGACATGTTCTTTACATTGTTGTTAATAACAAAAAAAACGAGTGCTTCGTTTTCTTTTTAATTCGTTTATGATTCAATTAGTTAGTGTATCTTTTTATTTTTACACTTTTTATATCTATTTGATAATGTTACATGGTCCCAATAAAGTGTTTTGGATGCGATGGGTACATCAATAAAAAAAGTACTGCAAAATCGGCTAATAATAATACCGACAGTTTCTACTGAATATGCGAGCACGCATAGAAATTGATCGAGTAGAGCATGGAGAAAACTCCCGCATTTAAACCCAATGCTATGCTAGGTTTCGACGACAAGATAAAGTAAAACCATGTTTATAGTAGCAACATTATAATTATTGTTTGTATTTAATTCTTAAGGCAATTGAATAAGACAACCTTACATGCTAAAAGATCCTATTCCTATTGAAAATGAGAACAATGATGAGGTAGACGTTGATAATGAGGAAGGTAATGACGAAATGTACCGGTCAAACTGCCAATTATTCAAAGAGTTTGTTGCGTATGTGGTGTTATTATTCGGCAGCGTATTTCAAGAGAAGCCGTTCTGAAGTTATGCAACTTGGAGAATCGACCATGCCCGGAACATTTTGAGAACGGTTACTTTTCTAAAGAAGCTGTTGCTCTAAGGCGATTGAGGGCTATTCCTAGACAGTTTCAACATGGTGACAATAAATATTTAATTATTCTGATCACTGATTGCGTAGTAGATCTAGAAGAAAAATGCAAGATATTTGATATTGACAATGAAAATATGAATGACGACGATTGCAAGTGCTTAACCAGATTAAGTAAAGCGCAGCTTTCAACGGTTGTAGGTAACTGCAATAACTTGTCAATTAGAAGGAAACTTTCATAAAAAACTGCGTAGCTATTTTTCGTATAAAACTAAGAATTGATCCAACTCAAAAAGTTGATGTTTGGCATGAAACCGAAGCAACAATATCTTGTTAGCAAAATGTTCCACGATGTTCTTAGTTCACTTACAGTTCACTTTGTTCCTCTTCATCTTGGTTACCAACACAAAACTCTTCAAGAATACGCTGCTAATCACAGTACTACTTCTTTAAATCGCTTGTGTCACTTTAATCCTGATTCATTGGTAGCTCTTGTTGATGCCACATACTTGTACCATGAAAAACGTCGTGATCATATTTCTCAGCGAAAGACGTATTCTTTGCCAAAACGCTCGAATTCAGTTAAATTCTCGGTTGTGACAGCACCAGACGGTTATATTATTGATGTTACTGGTCCGCATGCTTCAGATGGTAGAAACAATGATTCGTCGATATTCAAAGCAATGGCTGTTAACGAGAACGGATTTTTTACTTCTTTTCAAGAAGGTGACAACATTGTATATAATCAAATCTTCCAAATTTGGAACGCACGTTTTCATGCATTTTCTTCAGAACGATCAACGTCAACTGACTACTCAGCAAGCAAGTAAATCGAGACTTGTTAGGATGCTCAGAAGGGTAGTTGAAGCGGTTTTTGAAAGATTTCACAATAAGTTACTGTTTTTAAGAAATGTGCCAGCCAAACAGTGAAACATTTGGAAACAATTTTTTAAAGTAACATGTGCTTTGTCCTATGCTTTTTTTATGCCTATAAATGGGAGTGGGCCTGAAAATGACACATTCTGTGACAGCGTTTCGGAACGTTTGGATCTCCCTAATCATTTACTAGACAGAATTAGAGATGAACGCCCAACCTAACATAAGTTCAGTTTAAACAGTTCAGCGTCCGACTCAGGAGCAAAAGGTCCTGGGTCCGATTCTCAGTCAGAGCAGATATTTTTAATTTAAATAGTGAGAATTTTAATTCGTAGCTGGGCTGAGGATGTCCTTCGACGATTTGCTGTTGCGTTCAAATTAACAGTGCTGCTCCTAGGTGGCGTATGGAGTTAGTAACAAGGCCTACCCAGAACACTGTGTGAATGATACATTATATATTAATGAGAGTTCCGCCGTCATATACGTGCATTGCAAAAATTAATATATGGGATGTAGTATTGCCTAGAGCAAGTCAAAGCTGCATCCCCTCGATACAACCCCCTTGTTCACGCCGATTAGAGGCCAGATGAGAACGGATTTCTCGCAGGGGGTATGTCCATATTGCGCCAAGTGGAAGTAGAAGGACAAAAAATGAATTGAGAGAGAGAGAGAGAGACTAGTTGTTTGTGTTTCCCTCATTCCTCCGTCCGTGATTTTTTTTTATTATTTATGATTATTTATAGGTTACAGGAAAAGGAAAGGAAAGGAATTGTTATGCATAATATGTCAATATCTTTGAAAAAATGCAAAATCTTTGTATAAAATATGCTAAATATGCTATTTGCCTAAGTCTACTTAATACTATTCCATTATAGTTATCATAAAAAAATTATTTAAAAAGGAATTGTTTCCGCCACTGGAATTTTTTTCCCTCTTTCCTTGCGTCTCTTGGGTACCCTAAAGCTAGGAATGAGTAACTGACTATTATTTCCGTCTTATGGTATAGCCATTATAAAGCGGTCCACACAATTAAGGTTAGTTACAACTCCATTTTGAACATTCTTCGTTCGATGATGAAAATGGGAAAGTGGACTGCAAAACTGATCCAAAAAATCTCAAAAAAATATTAAACTAGAGATAGCTATTTTAACTGTTATTTCGCATGATATATTGGAGAGGTTCAATGAAGTCAGTGCAAAATTGCAAAGGACTGGACTAGACCTCTCCAAAGGTTATGGTTTATGGTTTGATATCATATCTTAATAGATGTTATCTAACCTCTTGCATACCCGTGAATAACAGGTGTATAATGCCATTTTAAAACAAATTACAGTGGTTAAAAATCCTGAAAAAAAAACATTCGTTTCGTCAAATTCATCCAAATTTTGGGAACTACGAAGTTATGGTAGGAATTTTTTTTTCTGGTTCATTAAGGAAAAATCTGTTCATCTTTGTATAGAATAGAAATTTATCTAGCAAAATAGATATTAAATTAGATATAAATGAATACTCTTACAAACATGAAATATAAAAATCAACTGAAATATATTTTTCTGAATCTATTTTTAATAAAAACTGTTCAACAAAAAATGAAACCGACGAAAAGAGAAACTGAAAAGCGAAAAATAAAATGAACCTTTTTAGTCTTGATAACTAAGCTCCTAAACTAATATAAGTAACTAATTTTGAGTCGGCGCCAAACAAACAAGCGAATTAATTATGTAAAGCGTGAAATGATGGCAGTGGGTTAGGCAGCGGGAGCGCGTCCCTACAGTTACGTTCTTGAGTCCAGCCCAGCCACCCAGTTCCTGAGTCCGGCCCTGCCGCCTAGACTTCCTGGCGACTAGAGATATTGCCGATCAAGCTCCTACCGAGACTTATCTTTTTGCAGAATAAGCTCACACCCAAGCTTATCTTGTAAACCGAATATTGACGAAATAACTATAATAGTGTTATTCTTTGTTTATGTTATAAATTATCTGAGACATGTATTTTGATCATTCCATTTTTGTCACTTGTAACCTGCATTTTCAATTTTCATTAAAAGCATCGAGTAAAGTAAATCTTTAATTGTGCAAAAAGGTGAACGTTCAAAAAGAGTTATTCAACACAAAATTGGTTTCAAACAACGAGTAGTGCTTTCCGAACCAAGGGCTGCGAAGGCACTATCGTAACTCTACGCCGGAAATTGCCGAGCGTTCCCGAAGTTAATATCAGCAGGACAGCTAACCGAACGGGTACACACGTGAGGGCACACGTCTTTGCGAGTGCTCGTGTGGGAAGCACATTTTTGGAATGGTTCATTGCTGGAGATTTCACGTTGCATTTTTATGTTATTTTATTTTGATAATTTCTTTAAAGTAATTCAATAATCTTCGTTGATTGTAATTAGTTACTTACATTAGTTGAGGAGCTTAGTTATTAAGACTAATCAGGTTCATTTTATTTTCGATTTTCAGTTTCTTTTTTCGACATTTTGATATTTTGTTAAGAAGTTTTCATTTAATTTTTTTTTGTGGCTAAAATCTACTTAATTTGGATTACTTTTGAAATACTCACTTACCTACCTTACTTCAACTATTGTATACTCTAACTAGCTGGTACCCGCGACTTCGTCCGCGTAGAATTTGTATTTTTTTCCTGTTTTTCTTAGCAGCTAATAGGCGTAATCGGGTTGCTTGTGACTTTTGAACGGCAATGTTGCCAAGTTTCTCAAACTATAAATTTTAGAACTATACTCTGGTTCCTAATGTGAGTGATAATATATAAATTTGCAATGACAGAACCCATTAAACAGGCTGGACAACTTAAAGGTTGTATTGTAAACTTGCAATGATAGTTCTTTCAAATTCCGTATTTCAGTTATTTTAGACGTACACACCCCGATTCTAAGTGGAATTTATGTGACAGCGGCGTAACTACAGGTTAGTTTATCAGAATAATAAGTATAAAAATAATTATACATGATTATATTCATAGAGATAGGCAGGTAATTGATATATCAATTATTCTAATATTGAGTAGATAACAACTTATATAAAAGTAATAATAATATGAAAATAGATGAATTGGCATACATATTATTATTTATAAAAAAATCTATTATTTACAATACAACTTAATTTTTAGATTTTAGCCATCATATTTCGAGTAGTCCGATGAACTCTCGTCGTTGGGGCCAGAAAAATAATAAGGGGCTCTACAGTGTTATCAGATTCCCACATTTTTTCCTCTATTCCAATCACATGTTCGACGCACTTACTCATTTTTCACAATGCACTATCTTTATTCCCTCTTTCAAGAGGTTTTCAGCGTCTCTTATTTTGAAATTTGTGATATGCCTTGCTACAAACCCTTTTACTTGCACCCACACCAATTTTTATGGGTTTAATTCACAGTGATATGGCGAAAGCCGAAGAACCGTTATATTCCGTTTTGAAGTGATTTCGTCCACAACAAATCTCGTACAATGAGGTTTATTCAACTTTACAATCTTCAGTAGCTCCTTTTTACATTTTTTTTTAACTTGATTCGGTCTTATGTCATTCTGTCATTCTTTCCGGTTCAACATTTGTTATCTAGTTTTGGAGCACTTGCCGACATCCGATTGAGCTGAAATTTGGCAGGTGTTCATAATTCCGGTAACAATGCATTATGAAATTTTTGTTAGACAAAAACCAAAATTGGTATGTGAGGGGTTTTCAAGGTCGAAGATTATGGATTTTTCCACAAAATTCATAAAATCAAAATGACGGCTCCAAGATGGCCGATGATCTCTGTGTTTATGGTCCGATTCTATTCAAAATTGGTATGTGGCGGTTTTCAGGGTCGGAGATTATGAATTTTTTATCAACTTTCACAAATTTAAGATAACAGATGAGTTTTGTAATTATGGCCCGATTCGATTCAAAATTGGTATGTCAGGGTTTTTGGGGTCGGAGATTATGAATTTAGTGGAAGATTAATGATTTTTAGTTGAAATACCAAAATTGAAGATGGCAATTCCAAGATGGCGAATGAGTTAATCTTCAGATGGTCTCCTCATTGAAGGACTAGATAGCTCAGAACTTACAGGAAAAAGGCCTCATAATAACGATGCTTTAACAAAAATTCATAGATTAAGGCGTATTCTAGTACTAAAAAGCACAAAATAAAATAATGTATAGTTATAGATTCCAAAACATGTCGCTTTTATATTCGAACTTGAAACTTTGCGCGACAAGCTTTTGAATCTATAATTCACGGAATAACCTACGTCACCCATCCAAAGCAATTATTTTTTACTTTTTAGTGCATTTGAATAAAAGCTTGTCTTTCAAAAAGTATTTTATTAATTATTTTTCAGCATATCTTTGTGAAATGGCTTCTTATTTAAAGTAAGCCAATTTTTTTGCAAGAAGACGTTGGAATTTTTATCGGATTTTCTTGAGTGGTAGCTGGCATTATCCAGGAGGATAGGCTGGAAGTATTCTTCAAATACATCAGCGTTCATGTCTTCATGATAGTCTCCAGTCTGTATTGATTGAAATACTAGTAAGCCACCATCGACAAATCCATTTTTGCTATCGATGTGAGCAATTGATAATCTTTCACCTTTTCCTGAGGGTCCTATTATTCCAGTGGACCATCCTTCCATGAAAGCTTGCCTCGCGCATTTTATATTTTTATCCTGCCATATTTTACCAACGGTATATCCTTCATTCAAACAAGTTTCGTTCATATAATAGGATTCCTGTTTTCCCTTCGAAACTGTCTAAGTGCCCTCAAATATCGTCGTCGCCAGCAGATAATTTCGTCTTTCTCTATTGAAAGTAATTTTCTGTTTAAAATTTTTTCACAATGAAAATTCGTTACCTTCAAAGTTTGCCACACTTTCTTCCTACCCTCTACCTTTGCCTCTACCTAAGCTTATAATCGTTTCCTTAGAAAATCCCTCCATTTGTAAAACAAATCCGACCATATTGTTATCTCTTATCGCAGGGACAGATTTATATTATTTGTTAGAAAACACTTTTATTAGGGCTAATCATATTAACAGTCACTAAGCTGGTATGAAATATCTTTGAACAAACTTTACAGGGTTATTGGTTTTAATCGGACCAATAGATATCCTCCTTATATGAAGAGCTAGAAAACTGGCTAAATCAGGAAAGTTGTGGCATTTTTTCTGAAACGCCAGGAAATATAAATAGAAAAACAATTGAACGTCGCATTAAAAAGTTATCATATAAACTTCTAAGTTTTTCATAAGCTATCCAATGACATCAACTTTAGATTTAACCTCGTACGCCTATGGAATACGGCGAAGACAATAATGATTTATTACCCTCTCCATTATGAAACAGAGTATAGAACACTATTCGCAATGTCAAGATTTGAAAATATGGCAATGTTGCAGAATTGATTGAAGCTGTCAACTGTGGGATTGGTTAATCGGATGATTACCTCACAACATTTTGCAATGGCACTAGAAAGATGCCATTTGAATTTTGCCGACTTTGAATATTTTTTTTTATTTTAAGGAAATTGAAAAAAAGGAAGAAAATTTTCGCCAGCTGTGAAATCCATTGAAAATATTTTGAAAATTTCGTGTCCTCGCCCATTGATTTGACAGCGAAAGTAATGCTCGCCCCTTTAGGAACGGAATATCTTAAAATACTGAAACATGTACATATTTCTTTATTCGTAACAAAGACCTCAAATACCAATTTTTATGACCCTACTTGAAAACTAACGGAACCCTCATACAAACGTCCACCCTCTGAAACACTTATTTCTTTATTTGTAACAAAGACTTCAAATACCAATTGCTATGACCCCAACTTGAAAATTAACGGAACCCTCATACAAACTTACACCCCTTTACAGGTAGAATTTCTGAAACACTAAAATACATATTTTTTTTATTTGTAACGGAGACTTCAAATGCCAATTTCAATGCCCCCTACTTAAAAACTTAATAAATCCCCATACAAACGTCCAATCCCAATTTAACTCCCATTTCACCCTTTAGGGGTTGAATTAACAAAGACCCCAAATACCAATTTCCATTATCCTCACTTTAAAACTAACTGGACAAATTTTCTACCCCCGTTTTACCACTTTGGGGTTGAATTTTCAAATACCCTGTTAAGAACTCTCTGTATATTCGTTTCGTTCTTATTTTATTACTACATTTTCATAATTATGGAAACGAGAGACTTCAGAATGCAATGTCAATGATATTGAATGTCAAATAAACGTTCATGTTACAATTTTGAATGTTCACAATTTAGTCAATAAAAAAGTGTTTACAGTCCACTAAAAGCAATATTTAACATGGTCCATCGATTCGGGTCATCCAGTTGAGGTATGTTAGAGAAATATTCCGAAAATTGAGGAAATATTAGCAATCTACAAGTAACCTGTTTCCAAGCAACGACAGCAAGAGTATATCACCAATAGTCAGGAGGCCATTGGATACGATAACAAGATTCAGTATTCAAGAATTCACTGTGAGTCTCTTCCATTTCATTTGTTCCTGCATACAAGCCCGGTTCTTCGAACACGCCTGCTTGTCTATATACTTGATTTGAATCGTACTTGCATAAAAACTCATTGAAGTTTATGCCATTTTGATCTTCATATGTCGATTCTATTATACCATTATTAGTTCAGATCTGGTAAACAAAGTTTTCTCCAATTCAATAATTAGCAAAGATAACAATTAATAATTATAGAATTCCATTACATTTGTGAATTCGAGCAATATCACCAATTCTTATCGAACAATACAGTTGAATGTCTGAAATGAATATCAGTAATTTGATTATAAAAAGAGGTCAGCTCAAGGCTTCTAGTACTAGGTTCAAGAAATTTATTGAATCCATCGATTTATCTAATCTAAATGAAACATTGATACGGGAGTTGCAATGTCGCATGGAAAAAACAAAACCCTTGTTTGATCTATTTGACTCGATTCAGTGTGAGATAGAAATCAAATTGGGTGATGCTATAACTGATGCGGAGGAAAAAGAGCGAGATAACTTTGAAAATTCCTATTTTCTCTACATCAGTAAGGCAGAAACTATAATATCCAACTATTCAAAAGCTGAAGATGAATCTCCAACAGTGACTACTGGCACCAACAATGTAGATAATGCCCTGTCCAATACAAAAATAACTACAATTTCAAGTTCTATACTCAATAATACTATCTCTTCAAACAATGAATCCATTAATAATAATTTATCTACCAACAGTATTATACAGGGTAACAATGTTTCTGTTGATAATGACAATATACAATCACAAGTTTTGAATATACCATCACAATCAGATATTCATGAAGTAAAGTATCCTGCCATTCGATTGCCAACGTTCGATGGTGCTTATGGCAAATGGCTTGAATTCAGAGATGCATTTGAAGCCTTGGTTCATGACAATAGAGCAATGAATGACATTGAAAAATTCTATTATTTGAAATCTTCTCTGCAGAATGAAGCAGGAGAAATAATTCAGTCAATTGAAGTTTCTTCAGCCAATTACCAAATAGCTTGGCAGTTGCTGAATGATCGTTTTGAAAATAAAAGATTGATAATTTTTAACCATATAAGGGCAATTTTTGATTATCCCTCTTTACAGAATGAAAGTCATTCTGATTTGAGAAAACTATTTGACAATATAACAAAAAACTTACGTTCACTCAAGAACATGAAACAACCAGTTGATAGCTGGGATTCCCTAATTATTTTCATATTCTCCTCAAAAATTGACTCTCGTACTAGGCGTGAGTGGGAATCATACAATTTTTCGAATGAATTGCCTACTATAAATGATATGAACATGTTTTTGAAGCGTAAATGTGAACTATTAGAAAAACTGGAATACAATTCAACTGAAAACAATAAAGTTTCTAAATATCGTGAAAAATCAATTAAGAAATCATACGATAATAGTTATGTTGCTAGTGTTAATAAGGTAAAATGTTATTTTTGCAATGGAGAACACATTATTTATAGTTGCGATCAATTATTGAAATTACCTGTAGCTTCCAGAATCAATGGAATAAAAAAGAAACATTTATGCTTAAACTGTCTGCGACCAGGACATATAGTGCCTGATTGTACATATTCTAAGTGCAAGCAATGTAATCGTAAACATAATACTTTACTGCACTTAAAAAATCCTGAGACAAATTCGAATGATACAGATCCAATTGACAATCTTCAAGAACCGATTTCTCAGAGTGAAACACAAATACTGACTTCACATGTCAATAATTCAATGAATTCTCAAATATTATTACCTACTGCAATTATTTTAGTTGAAGACTATCGTGGTCAATTTCATAAAGCAAGGGCTCTTCTGATAGTGCTTCACAAAGTTCATTTATTACTGAAGAATTATGCAATAAGTTGGGTCTGAAAAAACAAACAGTCAATATTGCCATCAAAGGAGTAGGCGAATCATTAGCTGGTATAAGTCATCAAGCCACAATCAATTTCAAGTCCTGTCATAGTTATTTCAAGTCAAATACTACTTGTCTCATTTTACAAAAAATCACAGAACAACTACCATGTTCATCTTTTGCACTCAATCAAATAGAAATTCCACCGAATATTCAATTAGCTGATCCTACATTTTATAAACGTAGTAAAATTGACATTCTCTTAGGAGCAAATCTATTTTGGGATCTGCTCAGTATTGGTCAATTACATCTTGGCAGGCAACAACCTGTTCTTCAAATAACAGTTCTTGGCTGGATAGTTTCAGGAAGTCAATTTTTTCCTAACGTGGTGAATCATTCCATTTTCTGTTTGAATATTCAATCAGAATCCTCTATTGACAATATGTTAACTCAATTTTGGCAAATAGAAGAATCGAATGATTCAAAGAAACATCTATCCGATTCAGAAAACTTTTGTGAATTACATTTTATCGATAAATTCGAACGGAATAGTGATGGTCGTTTTGTAGTAAAGATGCCTTTCAAAGAAAACTTCATGCAATTAGGCAATTCAAGAAAAATGGCATTGAATAGATATTTCACCTCGGAGCGAAAACGTGATGAAAATAACAATTTGAAATCGGAATATGTGGCATTCATGAGAGAGTATCAGAGCTTAGGTCACATGACTAAAATTGATGAACAATCGGATGATAATAGTATTTCATATTATTTACCTCACCATGCAGTGGTAAGGGAGTCAAGTTTGACCACCAAGGTCCGGGTAGTTTTTGATGCTAGTGCTAAAACCGACAATGGGATATCACTCAATGATCTACAATACAGTGGCCCAACGATACAATCTGATTTATTTTCAATATTAATTCGATTTCGGCAATACAAATACGTTATTAGTGCAGATATCACTAAAATGTATCGTCAGATTCTGATTCACAAAGAACAGAGAAATCTACAAAGGATATTTTGGAGGGGAAATTCAACTGACGAGTTATAATGTTTTCAACTAAATACCGTTACATACGGAACAGCTTCAGCTCCTTTTTTGGCTATCAGATGTTTATATGAGTTGGCTGTTCAAAATGAATTACAATACCCTCTAGCTTCACATGCCATCAAAAATGATTTCTATGTAGATGATTTACTCACGGGTTCCAATTCAATAAATGAGCTTTTGCGCATTCAAAAAGATATTTCATCTATTTCATCTATTTTATTATCTGGAGGTTTCGAGTTGCGGAAGTGGCTCAGTAATAATTCACAATTACTCGATGAAATTGTTATCTCTGACAATTCGAAACATAGTATTTTACAATTAGGCCAAGATGAAAACAATAAAACTTTCATACTTGGCTCAAGTCATAAGTTGACAGCATTAATTCTGTCCAATGAACATTTACGATTACTACATTGCGGACCTCAACAAATGTTAAGTTCAATGCGGCAAAGGTATTGGCTTATTTCAGGGAGAAATATAGCTCTGAAAATTACCCGTCACTGTATTATTTGTTTTCGTGCAAGGCCTTCTAGTGAACAATATTTGATGGGCAATTTACCAAAATGTCGTGTAACAGGATTTCATCCTTTTTCCAATGTAGGCATTGATTATGGTGGCCCTATAATGATTAAAGATCGCAAGTTAAGAGGTGCCAAATCAATGAAATCCTATTATGCTTGTTTATTTGTAGGTCAACAAAGGCTTTTCATCTTGATGTTGTAACAGATTTATCAACAGATGCATTCATGTCTGTTTTAAAACGATTCATTGGAAGAAGAGGTAGACCTGACCATATATATTCGGATAATTCTACATTTGTTGGTGCAAGTGCTCAGTTGAAAGATTTATATAAGTTTCTTACATTATCAAACAATGAAATCAGTAATAATATGTCTAAAGAAGGTATTTCTTGGCATTTTATTCCAGCTAGATCTTCAAATTTTGGAGGAATTTGGGAAGCGGGTATTAAAAGTACCAAGTATCATTTGAAAAGAATTGTAGGTAATTTGGAATTGACTTATGAGGATCTATTGACAGTATTGATTCAAATTGAGAGTATACTCAATTCAAGGCCTTTAAGCCCGTTATCATCAGATCCTGCAGATGATAATCCATTGACCCCATCGCATTTTTTGATTGGAAAAAGCTTGACGGCTCTTCCAGAAATAAATTTACTGGAAGTTAAAGAAACTAGACTAGGAAAATATGAGAAACTGCAGCAGGCTGTTCAGCATTTTTGGAAAAGGTGGCAGCGAGAATATATTGGAGAATTGCAGACACGTATCAAATGGAAAACCAATTTCAGTAATTTATTGAAAGTTGGGAAAATAGTGTTAATCAAAGATGATAACTTGCCTCCCTTGAAATGGAAAATGGGAAGAGTAGTCAAACTTCATCCAGGAAAAGACAATATAGTTCGAGTAGCAACCATAGGGGTTGCCAATGGAAGTGAAATACAACGAGTTGTGTCGAAACTATGTCTACTTCCTATTGAACAGAGTGAAAATGATTTCTGAAAAGTTACTAGACGATACCAAACTATGGTTAGAACTTTAAAATATTTTGTTTATTGAAGGTATTTGATACCTGTCAATGCCCGGCGGTATGTTAAGAACTCTCTGTATATTCGTTTCGTTCTTATTTTATTACTACATTTTCATAATCATGCAAACGAGAGACTTCAGAATGCAATGTCAATGATATTTAATGTCAAATAAACGTTCATGTTACAATTTTGAATGTTCACAATTTAGTCAATAAAAAAGTGTTTACAGTCCACTAAAAGCAATATTTAACAACCCATTCGTCTTTATTTGTAGAGAAGATAACAAATACTAATTTCCATAACTCTAACTTCAAAACCAAATGTTCTTTCACTTTCACCCCCTTTCTCAGCCATCTTTTTACCACTGGATGGAATATCAAAAAAATAGGCTGCCAAAATTTCAGTTCTTTAGGTCCAGCGGTTTGGTTTGGACGTTGATCTTATCAGTCAGTGAGTCAGCTAGTCAGGACATGTAATTATATTACATATTACGCCAAACACGAGGTAGCTGCTGTGAACCGTTAAGAAGTTTGCTCGACTATCTTTCGTCTCGATGATCAGAATAACTACAGGCCTCCATTATGATAAAGTGTCATCAGAACTACACAATATGTGTGCCAAGTTTCAACAGAATTGGTTAACAGGTGAAAAATCAATCAATCATCCCATATTTTTCCATCCTTAGGGTTGTAATTTTTCATGCTATAGAATAAAAAAAGAATCATCTAAATCGGATAACCCAGTTCAAAGTTATGCGTGGTAGAATCGGTTAACACGTAAAAATTCAGTGGGTGAACCAACAATGTTCCCCTATTTTCCTACCCTTAGAAGTGAGTTTTTTTTTCAAATTCAAATGGGACCAATTTCGAGGTATACCCTATGGAATAAAAAAGAATCATTAAAATCCGACTACAATGTAAAAAGTTATGTGTAGTAATACATTAAAAAATCATAATTCCAAAAAAATTAAAAAAACACGCTTATATAGCAATAAGGCCTAAAGAGCTAAAAATAATAAGAATGAAGTCATTGACCGAATAAATTGCTCTTATGTGAAAAAAGCGTGAAGTGCTTGACATCAGTTATCTCAATATCATTATGAAAAATAAGTAACGCACCCCACGCTTTTTTCACATAAGAGGAATTTTTTTGGTCAATGACTTTTTTCCTATTATTTTTAAGTTAGTAGGAGATTTAAGCCGGTTCTGGCTCTCCCCCCACCACTATGACGTCACGTGTGACCTTGAATAGTTGCAGGTGTGCAATGTGTGTGTGTTTGACCTTGAGATTTGACTTTGAGATTTGTCATTGAGTTTTGACATGGGGTTTCATCGAATTTGGGATTCGACTTGACCTTGAATATGACCTTGAGATTCATAACATTAAGTTTTGACTTTGAGATTTGACCTTGAGTTTTGATGTTGAGATTTTTCATTGAGTTTTGACATTGGGTTTCATCGACTTTGAGATTCGACTTCAGTTTTGACCTTGAATATGAGCTTGAGATTCATAACATTAAGTTTTGACATTGAGATTTGATCTTGAGTTTTGATATTGGGTTTGTTTCGGCAACCTTAAGATTTGATCTTGAGATTTTTATCTGATCGTAACTAAAGTTGTGGTGTATGCATACATATTATGTCTGATCATGACCTTCATGAATCCTTACACTCTCCAAGCGAGGAGGGTGTTTGTCCTGTGAGAGAGCTAGGAGTGAACTGCGAGTATTGATGAGTGTGTTGATGCTCAAGTGTGTAATGACCTTCACAGTCCCATCTACTGGCAATGGGGTGGGGATGTCTCTTATAAAAATGTGTGGAGTCGTTGATGAGAAATCAGATGATAGATAATATCATCAGAGTGAATACAGAGTACGAGAAGTTTCTCAATTCAGTGAGTGTATTTTTTATAAGGTGAAATAATCTATATTTTTTTCATACAGTCTTACTATTTCTTTTCTTCCAAAAGTTGTAGATTTGAAGAGAATCAATTCTTCAATAATTGAAAAGAGGGTGGGAGCTTTTGAACAAAGACCAATATCATCATTACCCATCGGTAAAGCTTTCAACATACTTGGTATGACGATTTGTATAACCCGAGGGAGATATTCTAATGACATAGTGATGATAATATACTTTATTCAAATCATGGTTGTCAAAAAGTATTCGGATGAATTCAATGCGGACGATGTCAGTTGCATAAATGCTTCAGATTTCAAATTCAATAACATATTTGGGTCAGAGTCCACAAGTAGCAGGGAGTTTGAGAACTCGTCCTCTAGTAGAATTTAACTACATTAAATGATAATATTGTTTATATGTTAATAGTAAGGATATAGTGATTTTATGTTGAATATAGATATTTCTCCATTAAAAAATAACATTCAGTGTAGAAGTACTATATTTGGAGCATCACATTTTTCTCATGTAAGTAAAATTATTTGAATATCAATGGAATATATTAACAATTCTGTTTTTCGTTTCAGTTTTCAATATGTGGATGCATTACTCGAGTCAATGTTGGACGGAAGCCGTGGACATCAATACAGCCATCGAGAGATTGAACTCCTATTGAATGCTTTGTAAATATTCTTTCATTA